>BQNB010121294.1:5793-20483 GCA_026074375.1 Tanacetum coccineum
GTTCATCATTACGCTTGCTGTTTGCACATTAGGTTTAGGTCCTGGTTGCATTTTCACCTTGACTGGAATTGCCAAATGGGAGTGTAGCTCATATGGTAGAGCGCTCGCATTGCATGCGAGAGGTACGGGGTTCGATTCCTTACACTTTCTTATTTTTTTGTTGTGGGACTAAATATTACAAAATGCCACACAAACATAAAATTCATGTGACCATTGGATGAACAATAGTCACACAAAATACATATTCACTTAACTTTAATCAATATATGGTCACACTTATTAACACTTTTGGCCACTTTTGGTTAACTTGTATGTGACTAAATCCCAAAAAAACATGCTTTGTGTGACTAAATATTATAAAAGGCCACACAAACATAAAATTCATGCGACTATTGGATGAATAATAGTCACTTAAAATACACATTTACTTGATTTTAAAAAGCATATGGTCACACTTACTAACACTTTTGGCCACTTTTTTTAAATCGTATGTGACTAACTCTAAAAAACAACACCCGTTATGTGACTAAATCATCACAAACGTCACATTTATTATATATTCATGTGGCCATAGGACAGGAAATAGTCACACAAAATACAAATTTACTTGAATAAATCATCACAAATGTCACATATATTATATATTTATGTGGCCAAAGGACGAACAATAGTTGCTCTCAAAAACCATTTGTGTGACTATAAAGTGTTTACGGTCACTGTATGTTTAATTGTATGTTTAAATCCTAAATATCCAAACACGTTTAAGTACATGCATACAAATTTTATTTCGACCGATGCCCTTCACGATCGTTCTCATTCTATCCTTCACATGTGAAGAAACACCCTTTTGAAGATATTTTTACTGCTTTTGTGATTAACAATGTAACACCCCCAAAATACGATACGCAGCGGAATACAACATTTGGGGTGCTAGTTCATAATACATACACACAAGTCCCAGTAAACGTTCAAATGATACGTTTATAAAACAGAATTTATTTTATTTATATGTAGAAAATCAGAGTTACATGGTCCCAAACTAACTTAGAAACTTCATTTCAAAAGTCATGACACGACGTCTTTTCCAAAGAATCCTTTTTGTTTAAATAAACAAAACATTTCACCGAGTTACAGTCGTTGATATAAGCGTTCCATTCCACCCAAGCCATCAATAGCACCAATACCTGAGATACATGCTTAAAACGTCAACGAAACGTTGAGTGAATTCATAGTGTTTACAAATACCAATCAGAACGCAATATTTGGTTCCACAAAACACGTATGGCTTGCTAGCTAGGCAAGCCACAAACATTTCCATCTTGCATGAGCCCGTGTACCGAACCTTAACATATTTATCATGATAGACAAATAAGTGACCGGGTAGTATGCCACCACCCCTTTCTCAATTAAAAATGCCCATTACAAGGTGCTCGCGCATTGGATTCATACCCCGGATAGGGCTGACAAACCCAATAGATCTATTTAATGCATTCAACGTTTACCTCCTCGGTAATTAACGAGTACACAGTCAAAGGCAGAAACTCATAGCATGGAATCATATCACATATCAAAACACATTGCATTTAATTTTCAAACAAGCATGTATCCCCCTCACGGGTTTTAAAACATTTAAAACAGTTCAAAAGCGAGGCTATGAACTCACCTTGATCTAAGCCGAAGATCAAAATAACCGAAACAATCCAAAGACGTCTCAACAACGAACTCAACCGCGACCTATAATTTATGTCGCCCGATTACTATACAATAAAGTACGATCGAATAGTGCGTACATCGCAACTATCAAAATAGTATATACATACACATGTGATGAGAAATCCACTTGCGCGTCCAAGATCCCAAACCCCACATAATTGAGTTACGATCATTCCTTTTCTTACACGTTACAATAGTTTATGGAAAACTTTCTATTTTCGGAAACTTTCTATTTTTAGAAAGTTACTATTATTTAGTAAGTCTCGTCGTCTCAATATATTTATAATAATATTTATTTATTTCGTCGCACATTCGACGCGCAAATTGGTTATCATTTACTTGTATCAGTATTATATCCCGATTACTACAAAAGTTACTATTTTTAGAATCATCTCCGTTCGTAAAAGTCGTTAAGTTTAAAATGTTTTACTCGTAAAAATTATAGCGTTTATTATTTTTATAAACATTCAACAAATCCCACATCAACCAGTTGACTTTCAAAAGTCAATGTTAGACTTTATTTGACTTTTACCTTCATATATATATATATATATATATATATATATATTGTTAAATCTGACCCGACCAAAAACGACCCACTATATCACATTTTTATGACTCGGACTTTAAAATATTTTTATGCAAAACGACATTCCGGACAACTTTTTAGTTTTAGCCGAGACTTGACACTCGAAGAAAAATGACAAAATGCCCTTACGAGATACTGTTGGAACTTATTACATTTTTAATTAAAGTGCAGAATTTGACTTCCTGTTTTGACCCATTATTACGCGATTTTAAAACCAACAAACCTCGCGGCAAACTAAAATGACATTCTGAACAACTTTCGTGTTTCGCCGAAAGGCTGAAACGGACTCAAAAGTGCTCAAATAAGACGTTTTTTAATCTGCCAGCATTTAGTATATTTCACTAGTGACTTTAGTTTCTACTTAAAGTGTATATCTCGTTTTCACTCTAGATTCTTCGTTATTAGGAGTTAGAAGCTCCATTTTATATCAAAACGATCGTAAAAATAAGCTCTATCATATTTTCCAATCAAAAATTAGATTTCTCAAAATCTCGGACCTTGTTTTCTGCGCCAAAGTTTCTGCTCAAAACTACGAGCTACGAAACGCGCTAAAGTCCATTTTTGACACAAAAATTCATTCACGGCACATCTAAAATGGCCTATAATCAATATTCAACTCGCTCAATCAACCAAAAACAAAAATATAAACTAGACGATGCAAGATCTCTCAGATTACATCACATGCAATTACCAAGAATTAATCGAATCGCAAAAATAAAAATAGCACTGGTAATTAAAATACTTACAATGCTATATAAAGCAAGATCGAGTCGATCAAAACTCATCTCGTCCTCTTTGTTCCTTAGCCGTGACCTCGTCCTCTTTTTTCCTTAGTCGTGACCTCAGGTACCAAAACCAAATCGAATCCAAATCAAGCCCGAATCAAACCAAACTAAACTAATCAATAACCAAGCAACAAAACACACCCTTGTGTGTCTCACCCTTGGTTCGAACCCACAACCGAAACCAAAACCAATCAAGTTTTCAAATTAAATCTCCCACCAATCTTCCTTATATTACTTTCCCACTTATCTTATTAACCTTAATCAAATCAAATCCCATTTATTTTGATAAAACTCAAACCATGCATAAACCTTAATGCATGTGCTCTTTTCTTTCATAGATGATCTAGATATCATCATCTAAACAATATTTGATGGCTGGAAAAATACAAACACCAAGAGTGTTTGCTTTGGTGCTTCATCCAAACCCAAAAGAAGAGATAAGGGCAAGAAGACTAATTTTTTTCAAGCTATAACACTTTAGGAGTCATTTGGGTTTATGTTTTAATAGGTTTTCAAGTATCAAAATAGATTGAAGATGTTTGTGTTTGTTTGTGTGTACCCATTCGAAAGAGAAGGAGCAAGGGAGAAGGAAAACCGAAAATGTGAACTATGTGTTTTACTTGTGAATATGTAGGAGCTTAAACCAACTTTGGAAGCAACAAGCATAATCATTAAAATCATTGGAAAATAAAACTTTGGGTGATGTTGTGTTGGGTTCTATAGCCGAACGGCTAGAGGGCTAAGGGGAGGGTCTCACATTATTATTATTTTTGAATTGTAATTACTAGTAAAAATTTTGTAAACCTTGTTAATTAAAGTGCGACATTTATATACAATCTTAATAAAGGTGTATATGTAAACGCGAGTTTTGGCCAAGTCAAGGAACAAAGACAACGGAGTCCACGAAAGACATAATTTACGAAAAAATCATTAACGGGGCGCGCTGTAATTTATTATGAAGCCCAAAACGTTTAACGGACGCGCGGACAAACGTTGACTCACGAAACGACAAAATAAAAAATTTTAAATTCCATTCGTAATAAAATACAAAAATAAATATTCTCGACAATTAAAATTTTAAATGTCGACGTTCTTTCACATGAACTTATAAAATAATAATTATGACGTCGAATCCGCGATCGTCATACGCGTCGTAAATCTCGAGTTGTTACATTCCACCCACCTTAAAAGGAGCGCCATCTCGATGCTCATCCTTTCTTACTCATCTTAATTTCACTTGCAGTGAGATGGTTTTCTTCATTATTGAACGGTCTCACATGCTCGAACGCAAAGATCACGCGATATAATACTCGCCTTGACAATTCAGGATGGAAAGTCAACGAAACAAATGGTAATTTATACCAACAAGATCAAAATATAATCTCAATCGTTCTTATCACAAGAGACAAAATACACCACAGAACGTATGCGGGAAAACATAAATCGCATCGTTCTTAAACGAAAGATCAACCTAAATCTTAATTTGGTGATCATTCCAACAAAACAAAGGACACATCGCTACACAAAACTGAAACATACGTCGCTAACCAAAGCCCAAGCATACGTCATCATCCAAAACCAAAATACTCATCAATATTCAAAACCAAAATACATGTGTTGCCCTCCCGGTCTTATTTAATAATGCACCACCGGTTGCGAAAACATCCTAGAGTATTTATGACCCCATCAACGCATTATAGCACTAACACATAAAACCATATAAGCACATAATCACATATTTGTCATTTTACGATGACTTCGCATTTCGACCTAGCTTTACTTAGGCACTTTATCACATTTGCTCATTACCACACTTAGCAACAATCATGCTCACTTACTACGAAGCCTTAGCAAATAAACCATGCTCGCTTACCATGAAGCCTTAGCAAATAAACCATGCTCGCTTACCATGAAGCCTTAGCAAATAAACCATGCTCGCTTACTATGAAGCCTTAGCAAATATGATCACGACATGTGGGTAGGCATTACCAATGCCGATCCAAATCACATTATACCATGCTTGCTAAATAGTCAAGCCATTCTGACAATAGTTCTGACTTAATCACGGCTAAGTCCTAACCAACAATGACCACGCTTGTTAATCGTCAAGCCATGATCAACAATAGTTCTGACTTAATCATGGCTAAGTCCTAGCCAATCATAGTCATGCTTGTGGGTTGATCTCGCCACGAATGACTATAGACTTTTAGGATACCAATCCATGTTCATAAAATATACCCATCTACTCACATCCTAAGCCACATCATGGGCTACACAAAAGCGACATAAGCGCTTACTATCATTCAAAAGCACATAGCATATAAAGCATATTATTCAGCGGCGATAATCCCGCTAGAAAACACATATTGTCGAAAGATAAATAAACCATTGTCTGTTTATGATCAACAATTAAAACATGGTTTGGGGTATCCGAATCCTTATACACTTAGACAAGCAATTTCAGAATGTCCAAAGTTATATGTTGCATCTAGGACGGGTAATATAGAAATTCCTTTGAATGTTAGAGATTCTGAGGAAACTCTAGAGGATGCTTTCAAAAGTCAACAGAAAATGAATGAAAAAATGAATGATCCAATTGCTGTTGCGAACAAACAAAATTGTTGGACAATTGATTACAAACAATTAAATGCGCTTTATAATGACTTTGTTCCTCAAAAAGAATCATTCGTTGAACAAACATGTTCTTCATCTTCTTATATTCCCTTTGTTAAGATTCTGGAAACAAAAACAATGCCAAGTGAGTTACCTTTGATCAATGAATTATTCAATATAAAAGTTGGATTTGAAAAGTTGTTTCTGTTGATAAAACAGAACAGTAAAAGGGCAAGCATGTTTTATACATCAAAGGAAGAGATAGCTCTTAATGATTTTTGTCGAGATCAAGTTAAACCACTTCTTAATGAATTACTGGATTACTTTGATGGCTTTCAGAATCTATTTCAAAGGGATATAAAAGAAATGAAAGATGCGTTTGAGCAAAATGATGTTTATCTTGATGAGATTGAAAGGCAAAATGATTTGTTGAAAGATCAACTTTTGGAAGCATCACTCAAACATGATATTGAGCTATGTGTGTTGTTAAACCATGAATGTGTTGATAAGTCCTTACATGATGAACTTGAACAAGTCAAAAAGAAATCTTTAGAGATTCAAGAGGGTTTGAAAGCAAGAATAAAAATTCTTGAGAAAGATGTTCAAAGATGTGAAAAACAAAGTGTTGATTTTGAGTTAAAATTGCAACATGAAAAAGAAAAACATAAATGGGATTCTTTGAAGAATAAAAACTCAAAACCTCTTGATTTCTCTTGGATTTCTAGAATAATGAAACTTGAGGATGAGAACGTGTCTTTGGATTTTAAAGTACAATCTTTAATAAAAGAACAAGATAATGCCAAAATGGAATATAAAAAGCTTTTTGATTCAATCAAAAAGACACGGTCTCAAATTCAAAAGGAAATGGATGAGTTAATTGCTCAGGTCACTGAGAAAACTTATGCATATGGTGTTATTCGTGCTGAGAAGCAGAATCTTTTAGTTACCATATCTGAGTTGAAAGCTAGAATGAAAAATCGTGAATATGGTAAGTCTGTGAATACTAAGTTTGACAAGACACATGGTTCTCAATCTTTTCTTTGTGTCACACCCTTAAATAAAAATGCTTTTCAAAAGCAGACGGTTGTTTTAAAAACAAAGGAAAACCATGTTGAGTCAAAACCAGTCACTTTACAGACTTCACACACCAAACAAACAGGGACTCATCAAAACACAAATGTCATTTGCCCTAGAATGTACAGAGTTGTCACACAACAAGAATCACAAACAAACAAGTCTAAGAATGTGTTATCTTCTACATGAATGAATGCTACATCCAGTGTTAAAAGACCAAAGAGTAGACATTCACATGTCAAGACCAGTGTCTTAGATGTCTCTAAGAATGAAGTAAAGAAAGAAGCAGTTTATGTTAGGAAAAATAAGCAAACAGATAATACATTTGCTAAAGTTGTGTTAAACAAGGAGAATGTAATTGATGTTGCTGTTGCAAACGCTTCTAAAGCGAAAACTTTGTTATGTGTTTCTTGTATGCAAAATGTGCTTATTCCTTGTCATGATAAATGTGTTGCTAAGCATAAATTGAATGTGCGTTCGAATGCTCGTAGAACCTTCTCTGTTAATTCTAGGATACCAAAATCTTCAGAAACTACTTTTGTAGCTCCTAAGACTAGGTTTTCTGAGAAAGCGACACAATCTAAGACTTTAGATACTACTTCTGTAGCTTTCGGATCTAAGATTGATGAAGCAAGTGCATCAAAAGCTAGAGATAAGGTTTCTAGTGCGTTTAAGAAAAAGAAAAGAAACATGCGTGATAAACCATTAAGCCCATTCATGCTAAACAAGATTCGGACAAGTAAATTATGGCAAAAATGGTTTGAATCACAACCAAATGTTATGTGGACACCTGTTAACACAAAGCCACATGCTCATACTAATCCTTCGAATACGAAACCACTGGTTTCAGTTAAGAGATGGATAGTCAAATTGCCTAGTTGTCCATGTGTTGTTTCTTCTTGTGTTGCAGGTAGTCCAGATCGTTCTATGGGTTGTTGACAGTGGTTGTTCAAAGCATATGACGGGTGATCGTTCACTATTGAGAAACTTCGTTGAAAAGTTCATGGGAACCGTTCGCTTTGGAAATGACAACTTTGCAGCTATTACAGGCTATGGTGATTATGTACATGGCAATATCACTATTTGTCATGTATATTATGTTGAAGGTCTTGGACACAATCTCTTTAGTGTTGGACAATTTTGTGATGGAGATTTGGAAGTGGCTTTTCGTTCTAATACATGTTATGTTCGAAATCTGGAAGGAGATGATTTGCTCATAGGCGGACGCGATTCAAATTTATATACTATCTCCATTTCAGACATGGCTGCTTCTTCACCCATTTGTCTAATGTCCAAAGCAACTTCAACAAAGTCATGGTTATGGCATCGACGACTGTCACATCTTAATTTTGGCACCATAAACGATCTTACCAAACTTGACTTGGTTGACGGTTTACCAAAGTTCAAATATGGAAAAGATCATCTTTGTTCTGCTTGTGAAAGAGGAAAAAGCAAGAAAGCTTCTCATCCACCTAAATTGATTCCAAGTGATTACTCCAAATTGGAATTACTTCATATGGATTTGTGCGGTCCAATGAGAGTAGCTTCGGTCAATGGAAAGAAGTATATTCTTGTGATAGTGGATGATTTTTCTAGATTCACGTGGGTTTATTTTCTTCGTTCGAAAGACGAAACTCCAGAGATCATCAAGAAATTCATTGCTCAAGCTCAATTGAATTACAAAGCCAAAGTTTGCAAGATTCGGACTGATAATGGCACTGAATTCAAGAATGCAACTCTCAAAGCTTATTATGAAAAGTTAGGTATTATGCAACAATTTTCAATTGCTCGCACACCTCAGCAAAATGGAGTAGTAGAACGACGTAATCGTACTCTTCATGATGTGTTTTTCTATTGTCTATGAAGCCCGTACATGGAAAACATTTACATATTAGAAGAATAGAGAAAGGGTGACGCGGAAATTCAAAGATACATAAGTTTTGTGATGCAACACTGAGAAGAACGCTTGAAGGACTAAAGAGTTATAATAATGATGTCAAGTATGGCTATGTGCAAAAAGAACTCACAAATGATGAAGTTGAGTTTCTCAAGTTTTTTGAAGAAGAGATTGAAGTTCGATTGAATTATCGAGATTCAAATGAGAAGTGGGAGATGTACGTGAATGAAGGACCACTTGGACTATGGAGGGAACGCCAGAATAATCAACCCTTTGGGGAGATTGTTAGGTTTATGAAAAGTGTCGATTATGTGGTTTTATTATATTTTGTTATTAGACTTTATTTTGTTTAGTTTAATATAGTTTGTAATAAGGATTATTATGCTTTAAGTAAGAAATAGCATAATAACCAAAGTCTAGGGACTAGTATTGACAAGTTAGGAAAATAAGGAAGGGAAGCCTCCCTCCTATTGCCTATAAATAGCCCTCTAATCTTCATTAGAGGGTGATGCCCTTGTAATTAACTCTCATTTTCCCTCCATAATAAGATTTGAACTTTCCTTTACTTGCCTTCCATTACTCTCTAAATATTACCATGTTGTTATGATTGATTCAAATTCATGTGACCTATCACTGTAAGTGTTCACAGCTTGGGAAGCACAAGCTGCAACAATGGCAAATGCTGACAATACCAATAGGAACACCGGAGAAAGAGAAGCTCCTGTAGCAAGAAAGTTTAGCTACAAAGAGTTCATGAGTTGCCAACCTATCATTTTCAAAGGTTCAGAAGGAGCTGTTGGACTTATCCGCTGGTTTGAGTGAACTGAATCAGTGTTTTCCCGTAGCAACTGTACCGAAGACTGCAAGGTGAAGTTTGCTACTGGTACTTTAACTGCAGAAGCTCTATTCTGGTGGAATTCTTTTACCCAATCTATTGGGATAGAAGAAGCTTACAAGATTACCTGGGTTGAATTCAAGAAGATTTTGATAAAGAAGTACTGTCCCCGAACTGAAGTCCAAAAGATGGAAGACGAATTTTACCATCTGACTATGAAGGGGAATGATCTCAAGACATATGTAAGAAGATTCCAGAAATTGGCAACCTTATGTCCCACTATGGTGCCAGATTCTAAGAAAATGATGGAAGTTTTCATCGGGGTATTGCCTCGAAGTATTAAAGGGAATGTTACCGCCTCTAAACCTCAAACTCTAAAGGAATCCATTAACATAGCCCAGATGCTAATGGATCAGGTAACAAAGCACACTCCGATGCAAATATCAAGTGATCACAAATGAAAATTGACGACTGAGAAACTTTCAATAAAAACAACTTACCGTAACATTAAACACCAATAACGCTACAATAATCACCAATACAGCAGAAGAGATAGGAAACCTTAGGTTTATGCTGTACTCGAACGAAAACAATAGGTATATTGGAAACCGTCCTTGTGTAGTAATGCACTCTGCATCACACAAGACCTTGCGCTGTTAAGTGTAATACTTGTAAAAAGGTGGGCCATCTGACCAAGAACTGCAAAAACACAGGGCCAGCCACTGGAAGTAACCTGCTACTAGTGATAGTTACTTGTCATGCCTGTGGAGAGAAAGAGCATTATGCAAATCAGTGCCGAAAGACCACCAACAACAATGCCCAGGGAAGAGCCTACATGTTGAGGGATAGGAAACAATGATCACCAAAGACCGAACGTAGTCATGGGTATGTTCCTTACTAAACCCACATCTAGCTAGAGTATTATTTATTCTGGAGCCGTTAAAAGTTTCGTATCCTATTCTTGCCTCTATGCTAAATATTTAACCCATTACAAATAGATACCTTTTACAATATCGAAATGGCTGTTTTTTTTTACAGAAACCTAGTAAGCACAAACCACCGTTATTCAGGGTGCAAACTCTGACTTGGTTAAACCAATCCTTTCAAAATTGTTCTTTTGCGATCAAAATCGGTAGTTTTGATGTCGTTATTCAGTATGGATTGGTTATGCATGTATATGCTAGAATTATTTATGACGAGAAAGTCATCCACATCCCAATCAACGGTGAAACTTTGATCATTCGAAGTGACCAAAGTAAAACCCGACTAATCCATATCCTGTATTAAACTAAAAGATATATATCCCGAGGTTGTCAAGTTTTCATAATCCAAGTAAGGTAAAGAAGTCAGACGAGAAACAATATAGAGATATACCAGTAGTCAGAGAATTCTCGGAAGTTTTCCTGAAGTTCTACAAGGCCTTCCTCCCGTTCACGACATGTGAATTCAAATCGATCTAATTCAGGAGCATGGCACCTGTAGCCCGACACCTATAGATTAGCTCCTTCAGAAATGCAAGAACTTCTAACAAACTCAAGAGTTATCAGATCAAGGTTTTATATGAGGGGGGCCCCAAGTACTTCGCCTAAGGAGTCACTGTCTTATTTGTTAAAAAGTAAGACGGATCTTTCAGAATTGTGTATCAAAACGAGAGTTAAATAAACATACTGTAAAGGAATCTTTCCCATTACCCAGAATTGATGATTATTTTGACCAAACTTCAAGGTTCAAGTGTCTTACTCGAAAGGATTGGACTAAGACCAGGCTATCATCAAACTGAGAGTATGGATGTAAGAGTTTCCAAGAATGCTTTCAAAACAAGATACAGACATTATGAATTTCAAGTAATGCCATTTGGTTTAACTAACGCACCTGCTGTATTCATGGATCTCATGAATCGTGTGTGTAAAACATACTTGGATAAATTTGTGATAGTGTTCATCGATGATATTCTCATCTACTCTCGTAACAAAGAAGAGCACGCAAATCATCTGAGAATAATCCTAGAATTACCCAAGAAAGAGAAGTTGTATGCCAAGTTCTCCAAGTGTGATTTCTGGATTCGTATCATGCAATTTCTTGGACACTTAATTGATAATCAAGGACTTCATGTTGACCCCTCCAAGATTGAAGTAGTTAAGAATTGGGCATCTCCTACTACACCCATAGAAATACATCAATTCTTAGGACTTGCCGGCTATTATCGGAGATTTATCAAAGATTTCTCAAAGTATGCAAAGTCTTTGACTGAATTAACCCAGAAAAACAAGAAGTATATCTAGGGCGAAGACCAAGAGTCGGCTTTCCAACTGGTAAAACATTAGCTATGTGAAGCTCCAATCTTAGCATTACCAGAAGGAAATGATGATTTTGTTGTTTACTGTGATGCATCCCATCAAGGTCTGGGAGCGGTGTTAATGCAAAGAGAGAAGGTTATTGCATATGCATCTCGACAACTTAAGCCTAATGAAGAAAACTATACTACTCGTGATCTCGAATTAGGAGCAGTAGTGTTCGCTCTTAAAATTTAGAGACACTATCTGTATGGCACCAAATGTACTGTGTTCACTGATCATAAAAGTCTACAACATATCCTTGATCAAAAAGAGGTGAACATGAGAAAACGTCGTTGTCTAGAATTGCTTGCAGATTACGATTATGAAATTCGATATCATCAGGAAAGGTAAATTTGTAGCAGATGCCTTAGCCGGAAGAATGACAAACCCACTCTGAGTTAGAGCATTAGTTATGACAATTCATCCAAAACTTACCATCACAATTCTCAAGAAGCTCAAAATGAAGCACTCAAAGAAGAAAAACATCAAGGCTAAAATCTTACGAGGAATGGAAAATCATTTGAAATCCTCCTGATGGAAACCGATATCAAGATCAAAGTTGTTCCACTCTTTGGTAATCTGAGAGACTTGGTTATGCATGAGTCCTATAAATCAAAGTATTCCATTCACCAAGGCTCTAACAAAATATATCAGGATCTAAAGAAACTTTATTGGTGGCCTAACATGAAGGCAATCATCGCTGTATGTTGGAAATGTTTAACATCGGCTTTAGAGTTAAAGAAACGCGAGTACCAGGAATGTCGTAAGCCATCCGGTTACTAGTTCAAACCGGAGATTCCTATATGGACGTGGGAGAGAATAACAAATGGATTTCATCACAAACTACCCAAAATCTAAACGGACACGACACAAATGGGGTCATTGTCGATCGCCTCACCAAACTCCGACATTTAATCCTATCGGAGAGACAGATGGATGGAAAACCTTAAAAGATTGTACATAAAGGAAATAGTCTCCGGCTGGAGTGCAAATATCTATTCATCTTGGATCGTGATAGTCATATCACGTCCAGATTCGGGGCATTCATTATAAGTGCTTTAGGTACGCATTTAAGGACATGAGTACGAAATCATCGCTGAATATGTTGGCAAATGTTTAACATGTTCTAGAGTTAAGGCAGAATGTCAGAAGCCATCCGACTTACTGGTACAACCGGAGATTCCTATGTGGAAATGGGAAAGAATTACAATGGATTTCATCACAAAACTGCCTAAAACATCAAACAGACATGACACAATCTGGGTCATTGTCGATCGCCTTACCAAATCCGCACACTTCATCCTTACCCGAGAGACAGATAGTATGGAAACTCTTACAAGGTTATACATCAAAGAAATAGTCTCCCGGCATGGCGTACCAATATCTATCATTTCAGATCGTGACAGTCATTTCACATCTAGATTCTGGTAATCATTTAAGTTGGAGATCATGTTATGTTGAAAGTATCACCTCGTAAAGGTGTCATCCAATTTGGAAAACGAGGAAAGCTTAACCCTCGGTACATTAGACCATTCAAAATCCTTGAACGGATTGGCCTAGTGGCATACAAACTAGAGCTTCCTAAAGAGCTTAGGAATCTCCACAGTATTTTCCACATTTCTAATCTAAAGAAATGCTTATCTAACGAATCCCTTGTCATTCCAATGAAAGAGTTTCGACTTGATGACAAACTCAACTTTGTAGAAGAACTAGTGGAGATTATGGATCGAGAAGTCAAGCAACTGAAACAAAGTCATATTCCTATAATCAAAGTAAGATGGAACTCTAAAAGAGGACCAAAATTTACATGGGAAAGCGAAGATCAAATTCGTGCCAAATATCCACATCTGTTTTCAAACACCACTCCGGCATCGAACTAAATCTCGGGACGAGATTTCTTTTAAGGGAAGGAGACTATAACAACCCGCAATTTTCATCAATGTAAATATCCATCTATTAAATTAGATGTACTGTAATATCCATCTATTATATATATATATATCACCTTTTTACAGGGAAATTTTTGCTTTATCTTATTATGCAACGTAACTTGCATCTCTAAAGTAAACTAGCTCACGCAACCTCTACCAATATCATCTCTATCTATGTTTATATCATGTAAACATCCTAAAATGTTAATTTTATATCTTAATATCATTTTACCAAGTACATTATCCATTTAACGTACTTTTCAAAACGTTATTTAAAAACAAGCATTAGACGTTAACGTTTTCATCTAAACCCTAATTATATGTAATGTATACATATAAAATGAATGTACAAGCCTCTAAAGCATGTGTACAAGTATCAATACAAAACATTTAAATATCTTTTCCCTCCTGAATCAAGTTATAACTTTCTAAAGCTCAATGTAAAAGTCAATAATGCAAGAAAGTTAAACTAGGTCATTTTACCTCCAAATTCATTTTAGTTTCTTACTTCCACTTTAACACAAGTTACAAGCACTTAATGCATACTCCTAAACCCTAAACCTAAACCTTAATTCATTCTAAACCCTAATCTAAAAACCTAAACCCTAAACAAAACCCTAATTTTACTTTAAACCTAAAACTAAACCCTAAACCTAAAACTAAACCCTAATCCCTAATCCTAACCCCAATCCTAACAATAAACCTTAATCCTAAACCATAATCTATGTCACACCCCTAGACGGGGCCTGGACGGAATACGTGTCCGAGGGCGTGACGTCATAACAATCCGATCACAAAGCAATAAAAAACGACCACTAATCATTGACGTTTGAAAAAATTTACTCGTTGCATAAAAGAAAATAAATTTAAGTTTTACAACCCATAATATTTAAGTTAGATGTAGCGGAAGCATAACA
>BQNB010121295.1:0-17538 GCA_026074375.1 Tanacetum coccineum
AAGATCAAAGATCACAAAGCATGAAGGAACAAGCCTACAACGTAGACAGAGACAAAGATCACAAGAGCTCAACGACAACAGCAATCTCATTGATCTCACGAAGGAGTGTCACAATGAACTCACTTCGGGGGAGATTGTTAGCCTCAAAATATATTGAGTCGAACAATGGAAGTTCGTTCATTATATTAGGTCTCGGTCACTTAATTAATTATACGTTGTAATAGGCTACACGGGTAAACGGGCTCTTAAATGTAATCTAACCGGTCACGTGTATCGGGCGAAAGCCCAAGTAATCCCGAGCCCGGCCCGTAGAAATACCAAGGCATGAAAGCCTCTTGGTATTAAGTATAAATACCCCTCTCCAAGTATGGAGAGGGTGTTGATTCTCATTTGTTATTTTCTCATTTGTAAGAATTAACCAACTCTCATTTTCCTCTCTATCTTTCTCTCTCTAACTTCTCTCTAAATTCTTCCAATTCTTCTCATCTTATTTTCTTGTTTCATAATGAAGTGAAAGTGATATTTTAAAAGGTAACCTACAGTAAATGATGCAAATGAAGCCAGATTAGGGCTCCATTTTTACTTTTCGAACCTGTTACGGCGTAACAGTTATGTAGACATTACGCCGTAACCTTGCTTACGTGTACTTCATTTTCTTCAGGCTAAATCGATGTTACAGCATAACCAGATCGTAAGTGTTACGCCGTAATGATGAGTTGGATACATCATCTCTTTAAGTTTAAATTGTTACGACGTAATGATGATGAGGCTTTACAGTGTAAAGGTGGTGATGACTCAGCTCTTTGTAAATATATGTTACGGCGTAACCATATCGAAGGTGTTACACTATAATGGCCTTGGTTTCTTGAATTCAGTAACCATATCGGGTGAGACGGACATTAGACTCTCCCTAGCTAGCCACTCATATATCTACCCTTTAGGAATAGCAGAGGACGTATTAGTTGAGGTTGCTGAGCATGTGTACCCCGTGGACTTCATGATTTTAGGCATTAAGGAAGACGAAAAGAGGCCCTTTATCTTAGGAACACCATTCGTGACAACGGCTAAGGCCGTAATTAAGTTCAACAAGGGCACCATAACTCTAATATCTAGAAAGAGCAAGATAAGTTTCCATAGGATACCTGAGTCCCTCTATAAAGTCAAGAGAGGAATTAAGAATGATATAGAGCCTATAGACCCCACTATGACTGTAAATAGGCTAGTACTGGAATGGGAAGAAATGATAAAACTTCACCTGGAAAGGGAGATGGAGTTCGATCAAATGGAGGAGCAAAAATTTCAAACGTAAGCATCCCGCTCTTGTTAAAGTAGAAGGTGAAATGGAAGATGAAGGAGAAGTCATGTAAGGACGTGTGACTTCGAGTCTAGCTACAAGACTCATAAATAAAGAAAAGCGCTTCTTGGGAGGCAACCCAATGTTTATTCTTATCGCATATTAGGAGTGTCTTGTGTTTTAATTCTTTATTGTTTGTTTTATTACGTTTTAATTATTTTGTAATCATGCTTTACATTGTCTTTAACTTCGTCTTATTTACAATCAAAGGTATTTTGCAACAAAATAAGTGTAGGGGAAATATCCGGTTTTTAAGAACCAATTCAAACATTTAAAATAAATTCTTTAGATTAATTCGCATCAGTTTCGAGTCATATGACTGTATTGATTAATCTCAAGTTTCATGCAACAATTTCATACAGGAAATAACTTATATAATTGAGTGAAGAAAGTTTTTCAAAAAAAATGAAAATAAAAATTTTGCTCAGAGCCTGGAGACGGAGTCAGGATTAAACCTGACGGCGTCGTGAGCCCAACTACAAGAAAATTTGAAAATTTTAATTTAAAATTTGTAATTCTTTTATAAACCTGCACAAACCTATGAGTACATCAATACTCTCATCCTATCTTTACTGCTTTCATAGAGTCAAAACCCTAAACTATCATTGTATATATCTGATGACATCAAATAATGTCTATTTTATAGCATTATTTATCCTACTATATTAACCCATTTTGTATAATTATTGCAAAGAATTGTTACTTAATCGTTTATATTTGAGAATTGCAGTAATTATAGAGTAATTGGTGAAAGTTAGCAAAAGGCACGCATTCTGGAGCTTAAATGAAGATATTTTGAAGATTACTATTCTGAAGACCAATACGCCGTATCCATCAAGGAAGATACGGCGTATCCGTGCCTGCACTCACCAAGGACCACAAAGGAATAAAGATCAATACGCCGTATCCAGAGGACTCAATGCACCATATTCAAGAAGATATCAAACATGGTCCCTACTCCAAGAAACTCCAATACGCCGTATCCAACCCATTGGATACGCTGTATCGAACCGACTTCCAGACCTTATAAATAGAAAACTCAAAAATGAGTTTTAAGTGTGCTAAATCATATTCTCGATTCCTAAACCATAAAAGTCAATTTTCAGAGGAGAAAAAATGCAAAAAAGGTCGAGCAACGTATTCAATTCCATAGAAGACAACGTGTAATTCCATATACTTCAGTAATCGTTCAGTTTTTGGTATCATTCGTTAACTCGGTTAGTTTACCATGTGTTAGATATTTGAAAATCTATGTAAAAGACTCGATCACCCCGTGTAATGTCTAGCATAGGTTAGCTCGTAGCCTTAATATTAATCATTTAGTTATCGTATGACGTATGGTGTTGGGCCGGGTCTTTACCCATATGTTAGCCTACCCCATAACCCACTTAGGGGCATCAAACTCTTGTATTTATACTCCCTTTCCAGCCATGAGAAGGGGCTGGTTGTTCAATTTATCAAACACACACATAAGGTGTAGTTTCTCTCACTAGAACTCACTTTCTCTCTCTACAAAGTAGGCCAACCCCTAAATCATTGATTGTGTTATGATATCCAATATCCTACAATTGGTATCAGAGCACATGGGATGATTAGCTAGACTGTGTGTGCGTTTTTTTGGTTAGTTTAGATCAAAAGTTTGGTTTTTAAAGGTTTATGGTCTTATTATTGACACTCTTTGATTCTTACGTTTGTGATGTTAAAGTTAGTGTTTTAGTAGTTGTTATAGCCTTCTAGGATCAAGTTGTGCATAAGAAACCAAGAAAAAACGTTCAAAAGGGTGATTTTTAGGTGAAAAAGTTTGTATTTACTTGACTGCGTTTTGTCTCTCTGGCATATTTCTTGGTTCCGTTTTGTCTCCTGCGTTTTGTCAGAGAAAGTACACTACGTTTTGTCATTTTGTGAAGGACAAAAGTACTACGTTTTGTCTAATTAGGGACTGCGTTTTGGTCACTGCGTTTTGTCTCAAGATTCTGCGTTTTGGTTACTGCGTTTTGTCTCAAGACACCGCGTTTTGGTCATTGCGTTTTGTCTTACTTCACTGCGTTTTGTGTCATGCGATTTGTCTATAAAAGGTTGAGATTTGCCTCTGCGTTTTGCATATTTGAAGACCCATACTGCGTTTTTCCTAAGAGAGACTCTGTCCATTTCAAAACTTGATTGTGTTTTGTCTCAAGATTTGATTGCGTTTTGTCTCAAGACTTGACTGCGTTTTGTCTCAAGACCTGACTGCGTTTTGTCTCAAGGCTTCCTGCGTTTTGTCTACTTTTGAAGACCTTTACTGCGTTTTGGTAGAAAGAAACTCTGGAAAATTTTTCTTCATTACGTTAACTCATTTCAACCAAACCAAATCATAATTAAACAACATATCACCTAATCCAACAAACAATCATCACTTTTAACATACAATCACTAATCATTGTTCGATCAACTTAATCATTTCACAATCAATTAAGATGGCTAATCTTTCGGAAGACATCCAATGTGCCGGTTCTTAGTTACCCGCACACCTTTGCTTGATTAAGAAACTGACTTTGCTTCATGGAACAACGTTAGTCGACTGTAATTGTCGAGGTAAAGGTGAATGGTGTGACATTCTGAAGTCTATTGATGAAGGACCATTTCAAACATGGGGAATTTTTTTTTGGGAAACACTTGCTGAAGGAACTGAAGGTGCCTTAGGTCCAGAACGACCTTGAGTCTATTCTGACTTGTCACCTGAAGATAAGGATAGGTACAATACTGACATTCGGGCAACAAACATCCTACTTCAAGGGTTGCCAAAAGATATCTACTCTCTTATCAATCATTACACTGATGCAAAGGACATATGGGACAATGTGAAGATGCTCCTGGAAGGTTCAGAATTAACAAAAGAAGACCGTGAATCACAACTGTATGATGACTTTGAACACTTTCGTCAGCACAAAGGAGAGACTATTCATGATTACTATGTCCGGTTTGCCAAACTCATCAACGACATGCGTAACATCAAGATGACCATGTCCAGAATGCAGTTGAATTCTAAGTTTGTTAATAACATGTTGCCAGAATGGGGTAGATTTGTAACAGCAGTGAAACTCAACAGAGGCTTGAGGGACTCCAACTATGATCAACTGTATGCTTATCTAAAGCAGCACGAGGCACATGCCAATGAGAACAAAATGATGTTGGACCTATTCACTCAACACACAGTTGATCCTCTTGCCTTGATGTCCAATGTTGCACCTCAGCAGTACAATTCACAATCATCCACAAATCTATCATCCACATATGTTCCACCATACTTTGCTGACAACTCTCAACTTAATTCGGGACTCTCTCCAACGGATAACTTAATTGAGAATTTAACCAACATACTTGCCCTGCTTACCCAATCATACAAAACATACCTTCCTCAAATAAACAATCAACTCAGAACTTCATCAAATCCTAGGAACCAAGCCACAGTTTAAGACGGCAGGGTTGTGGTTCAGAATGTTCAGGGTCGACAGAATAGAGGACAGGGTAACAATGCACGGGGTGCAGGTACAGCTGGTTATGGGGGAGCTTAGAACAGAGTCAGGAATGCTAATCCAGGTCAAGCAAGGCAGGTTAAGTGCTACAACTGCAATGGTATAGGCCACATAGCAAGGAACTGCACTCAGCCCAAGCAACCACAGAACTCCAAATACTTCAAAGATAAGATGATACTGATGCAAGCTCAGGAGAATAGGGTGGCATTGGATGAAGAACAATTACCATTTCTTGCAGGTGTTGATGAAGATATGGATGAACAACCCGTTCAGGATTTAGCACTCAATGTGGATAATGTGTTTCAAGCTGATAAATGTGATGCTTTTGATTCTGATGTTGATGAGGCTCCTACGACACAAACTATGTTCATGGCTAATCTATCATCTGCAGATCCTGTGTATGATGAAGCTGGTCCGTCGTATGATTCGGACATTCTATCTAAGGTACACCACCATGATCAATATGAGGATGCTATTTGTGAACATCATGAAGAACACGAGATGCATAACGATGTATAACCAAACTACGTTGTTGACTCACATGCCAATTATACAAGTGATAGTAATATAATTCCTTATGATCAGTATATAAAGGACAACGCAGTACCAGTTGTATAAAGCGATGTATCTTCTGTTCCAAATGATGCATACATGATGATATATAATGATATGTATGAACCTCATGCCCAATCTGTCTCTAAAACAGCACAGAACACAGTAGTTGATAATTCACTAACTGCTAAACTTGCAACATATAAGGAACAAGTTGAACTGTATAAAAGACGGGCCAGGTTTGAATTAATGAAAAGAGAACAAAAGATTGATGAACAATTAAGAATAGTTATCACTGACCGCAATATTAAGGAAGAAAATTTGAAAAAGGAACTTCATTATGTAAAATTGCAACTTGCTTCTACCATCAACCATAACAAGTCAATGGTAGAAGAAGTTACGTCTTTGAAAAAGGATTTTAAATAGAAAGAAAACAAGTACCTTGATGAATTTTTGGACATGAAAGCTTTAAAAGAAAAGGTCGAGGATAAATTATACAAACAAGACCAGTCTCTTCAAACAGTTCACATGTTGTGTAAACCAAAGCCCTACTATGATGAGCTGAATAAGGTAGCTATTGGTTACAAGAACCCTTTATGCCTCACCCGTGCAAAGCAAGCTCAACCTGCCTTATATAATGGTTATGAAATTATCAAAACCAATCATGTCCCGGCCATAGTGCACAATTCAGAGGATACCCTAGAGATAGCTGAAATTACTAGGAAGAAAATGAATGACTAAATGAAAAACCTAAAGTGTGTGCATAAGAAAGTTAAGATCACACCACCTGATTACTCGAAAGAGAACTATTTAGCGACTTTCACACCACAGAAACAATTGAACCCTGAGCAAATATTTTGGTCTCAAGATCTTATTAAAATGAAAGCCGAGGCTTTCAAAATGCAGGCCACAGCCTCAAGGCCAATCAAAGCGTTGACGGTGTATCCTCCAAATACACCCGCAATGCTTATCCTAAGGGTGCTTCCAACAAATAGGAGCAATGTCCATGTGCCTCCTTCTACAGGAGTAAACTGAACTGTCAGAAGACTAATGTCCATGTGCCTCCTTCTACAGGAGTAAACAGTTGCACTGACGCTAGCAAAACACAGCCTAGGAGCAATACCAAGAAAAATAGGATCTTGCCGGCTAAGAGTGTCAACATGAAGAAAGTAGAAGAACACCCTAGGACAATTAAGTCTAGTCTGAAAACCACGAATCGTGTTGATTCTAGTATTAGCTCTAAGCGTACTGTAATTAATTCGAATTCTCATTCTGTTTGCCAAACATGTAACAAATGCTTAATTTCTGCAAATCATGATATGTGTGTGGTTACTTATTTGCACTCTGTGAATGCAACCCCCTCTGTTAAAAATGTTGTGCGTAAAGTTAAGCAAGTTTGGAAACCTAAGCAAGTCAAGCAAGTATGGAAACCAACAGGCAACATACTTACCACTGTAGGTTATCAATGGATGCCTACAGGAAGAACATTCACTTTAGGAGAACAGTGCCCTTTAACTAGGCTCACTAAACCTAACAAAGTGTCAGCGATTGCTTATGCTAACCCTAAGGAACCCAACCACAATTGGGGATCCAACTTTCCAAACTCTCCATCTTTGTCTGTTTTCAAATGCAGGTCGTACAGATCATCCTTTGGTATTTGGAATCAGGCTATTCAAAACATATGATAGGGGATCGCTAGCAGCTCAGGAATTTCGTGAAAAAGTTCATCGGGACGGTTAGATTCGGGAATGACCACTTTGGTGCTATCATGGGTTATGGAGACTACGTTATTGGTGAAAGTGTGATCTCTAGGATATACTATATGGAAGGACTGGGACACAATCTATTTTCTGTTGGACAATTCTGTGAGTCTGATCTAGAAGTTGCCTTCAGAAAGCATTCTTGCTACGTTCAAGATACGGATGATGTTGAATTAATTAAAGGTTCTCGTGGTTCTAATTTGTACACTATCTCGATAGAAGACATGATGAAGTCCTCTCTGATTTGCTTGTTGTCCAAAGCCTCCAAGAATAAATCATGGTTGTGGCATCTACGTTTAAACCACTTAAACTTCGGTACCATCAATGACCTTGCAAGAAAATATTTAGTTCGAGGCTTACCTAGATTAAAGTTTGAGAAAGATCATCTCTGCTCCGCGTGCCAACTAGGAAAGAGCAAAAAACATACCCACAAACCCAAAACTAAAAACACCAACTTAGAAGTTCTTAATACCATTCATATGGATTTATGTGGACCGATGTGAGTTCAAACAATTAATGGGAAGAAATACATCTTAGTTATTGTTGATGATTATTCGCGGTTTACTTGGGTTAAGTTTTTGAGATCAAAAGATGAGACCCCAGAGGTTGTCATCAAATTTCTGAAGCAAATACAAGTCAGTCTCAACAAAACTGTTAGAAACTTCCGTACCAATAATGGCACAGAATTTGTCAATAAAGATTTGACTGATTATTATGAACGTGTCTGCAATTTTCATCAAAAGACAGTTTCGAGGACTCCACAGCAGAACGGCGTTGTCGAAAAATGCAACCGTACTCTTGTTGAGGCAGCTAGGACAATGCTGATCTTTTCCAAGGCCCTGATGTTTCTATGGGCAGAAGCTGTGGCTACTGCGTGTTACACCCAAAACCGATCCTTCATTCACACTCGTCATTGCAAAACCCCATATGAGCTGGTGCATGACAAGAAGCCTGATCTTACCTTTTTCAGAGTCTTTGGTGCTCTTTGTTACCTTACAAATGACAGGGAAGATCTTGGAAAATTACAACCAACAACTGATATTGAAATATTCGTTGGTTATGCACCTAGCAGGAAAGGGTATAGAATGTACAACAAAAGAACCCGACGTATTATGGAAACTATTCACGTGCAATTTGATGAGCTGGCTGAGCAACTGGCTCCTGTGCAACTCAGTACAGGACCCGCTCATACTTTTCTGACGCCTGGACAAATAAATTCAGGGCTCATTCCAAATTCGGTTCTTGCAGCACCTTATGTACCTCCCACAAATAAAGAACTGGAGATTTTATTCCAACCAATGTTTGATGAATACATGGAACCTCCTCGTGTTGAAAGACCAGTCTCTCCTGCTCCAGCAGTTTCGGTTCTAGTCAATTTAGCCGATACACCTTCATCTACTACCATTGATCAAGATGCACCTTCTCCAAGTCATTTACCGTCATCTTCGGCATTCCAATCTCTAAGTTTACATACAGGCGTTGTAGCTGATTCTACTCTCATGGAAGACAATCCCTTTGCTCCTGTTGATAATCATCCCTTTATAAATGTATTTTCTCTGGAACCTAGTTCTGAAGCATCAACATCCAGGGATCTTAGTTCAGCAGAATCTCCTTATGTCTCTCAAACACTTCATCATCTCGAGAAATAGAGCAAGGATCACCCGCTGGATAATATAATTGGCAATCTCTCTCGACTGGTATCCACCAGAAAACAACTGGCAACCGATGCCTTATGGTGCTTGTATAACTCTGTACTATCAAAAGTTGAACCAAAGAACTTTAAATATGCAATTACTAGAGATTGCTGGTTTCAAGCCATGCAAGATACGATTCATGAGTTTGATCAAATTCAAGTATGGGAATTAGTACCTCAACTAGACCGTGTCATGATTATTGCTCTCAAGTAGATTTACAAAGTTAAACTTGATGAGTACGGTGATGTTCTGAAGAACAAGGCTAGGTTAGTGGCTAAGGGATATCGTCAAGAGGAGGGCATTGATTTCGAGGAATCATTTGCACTGGTCGCACGTATCGAGGCTATTCGAATCTTCATCGCCAATGCCGCCAGTAAAAATATGACCATCTATCAAATGGATGTAAAGACATCATTTCTGAATGGAGAATTGAAGGAAGAAGTCTATGTTAGTCAACCAGAGGGTTTCGTTGATCCTGACCATCCGACACATGTTTATCGTCTGAAGAAAGCTTTGTACGGTTTAAAGCAAGCTCCTCGGGCATGGTATAATACCTTGTCACGATTTCTTCTGGACAATAAATTTTCCAAGGGCGCAGTTGATCCGACACTATTCACTCAGAAAATAGGCAAACATATTCTTCTTGTTCAAATATATGTAGATGATATCATTTTTGCCTCGACCGACCCTAAAGCATGTAAAATATTTTCTTATGATATGAGTTCTAAATTTCAAATGTCAATGATGGGACAAATGTAGTTTTTCTTAGGCTTACAAGTTTCTTAAAATCTCAGAGGCATTTTCATTAATCAATCAAAATTTGCTCTTGAAATATTAAAGAAATTTAGGATGGATTAGTGTGACCCTGTTGATACACCCATGGTGGATCGACTCAAACTGGATGAGGACCCCTTAGGGATTCCAGTTGACCAGACTCGATTTTGTAGTATGGTCGGCTCCCTAATGTATCTCACGGCCAGCAGACCCGGCCTTGTATTCGCGGTATGTATGTGTGCTAGGTATCAGGCTTTGCCTACCAAAAAGCACCTTTAAGCACTTAAATGGGTCTTTCGGTATCTCAGAGGAACCATTAATTGGGGTCTTTGGTATTCGAAAGACACCGCTATGGCACTAATGGCCTATGCAGATGCAGACCATGCATGTTGTTAGGACACACAAAGAAGTACGTCAGGAAGTGCTCATTTCCTTGGAGATAAATTAGTTAGCTGGTCAGATACTTTGGATGAGATCACAGCTCTCAGACTACGGCTTTGCCTTCAATAAAATTCCCTTGTATTGTGACAATCGCAGTGCCATTGCTCTATGCTGCAATAATGTCCAGCACTCCCAGTCCAAGCACATTGACATACGACACCATTTCATAAGAGAGCAGGTTGAGAAAGGCGTGGTTGAATTGTACTTCGTGTCGACGGATTATCAGCTCGCGGACATATTCACAAAAGCATTACCAAGAGAGCGGTTCGAATTTCTACTCCCGCGACTTGGTATGAAGAGTATGTCTCCGAAAACTCTTAAACGTCTTCAGGAAGGAGAAGAGGAGTAAAATATGGTCTTCCTATATCCTATGTAAATATGTACATATTCAAAACCAAAAAGAAAATACAAAAATATAAAACCTATAAAAACCATAAAAAAATCAAAAAATAGAAAATACAAAAAATAGTTTTTCAAGACATGTCTTCCGTTTATCGATAACATTTACAGACCTAGAAATGTCATTCAATAATGACACAGGTCTTTAAATGAAGCTCGAACGGAAGTTCAAACTTTTCAAAACATGTCTTTATGGCTTGCAGTTATTTCAGACTGCAACCCGGTTTTCAAAATGAGAAAAGCATGTCGCCAAAAAGACGGCTGTTCCTAACAACGGGTGATTAATTTCTCTCGGGCATGGATTACTTTATATCCATGCAAAATTCGATCTAATGTATGCTTCAGTGCATTATTTCTTGATACAGAAGAGAAGTCTTCTGTCTATCCAAATAATTTTGCGTCTATGATTCTTCAGAAAATTATTTGCGTCTCACTTGGTGGAAAAGTGTTGTTTGAAAATTAATCGGACTTGAATTTCTCAAAATTTGTCACTCAATCAATGACTACTGCTCTTTAAATAGAAAATGAGTCATTGATTGAGGGGGAGAGTGTTTTCAAATCTATGACATCTAACGGGCATTTTAATTCTTCAAACAAGTAATTGGAAAAGGTTAAAGATGCTTACATGTACCGGGGTTTCAATTGGATGAGGAGTTAAACTTGTGTTAACTCAAAAGGCCAAAGTTGTCATTTATGTGCAAACTTGTAGTTGACTCCTAGACTTTAAAACCTTAAGGACCAATTATGCCATTTATGCATTTTGATTACTCCCTTAGTATCTCTTATACCTTTAATGGAAAAGAAAAAAGAAAAGGAGGGACGAAAACTGCCATTCTCTAAAAGTTTAACTTAGGGATATAAGCCCCCTTGCGAGTTGACTTAGTCAAATCTCCAAATACCAGTCAAACCTTCTTCATTTTCTTTTCTCTCAACCTAAATCATAACACTTTGTGTCTTGCCTGATTCGTGAACTTCTGTGTGATTTCGTGCTTAGGTAATGCTTGTTTAATGTTGCTTAACATCTAAATATGCTTTATCTATGAAATCATGGCCTGAAATTCATTAAATCGTGTTCTTTTGTAGATTTTCGTGCATAATCATCATCTAAATCTTGGTTAGTGTTTGTAATTGCGTTTTGATTGTTGGGTTATGTATTAATTGTTTCCCTAACTGCTAGTTTATCGTCCTTGTGATTTTTGTGTTAATGTTGACTTTTAAGAGTTAAAACTTAGATCGTGTGACATATGAGGTTGTGTGTTGTTGTTGAACGTTAGTTAAGGTGTCATTGAGAGTGGAAATAGTGTTCGAAGTATACCTTGAAAT
Source organism: Tanacetum coccineum (assembly GCA_026074375.1). NCBI lineage: Eukaryota > Viridiplantae > Streptophyta > Magnoliopsida > Asterales > Asteraceae > Tanacetum > Tanacetum coccineum. The sequence continues at coordinate 11,813 of BQNB010121295.1, forward strand.
GCCTAGATCGTAATATTAGAATCTGCGTATGCTAAGTAGTCTTGGTTGCCTTTTGTTAGAGGTTCTTGGTTGCATTTTGGTTAGAACATTCTTGGTTCCGTTTTGGTATGTTATTTATGATTGCATTTTGCCCCTCTTTCCTGATTGCGTTTTGCTTTATGATTCCATGTTGCGGCTTGGCTATTAACTACTAAACAGGTCAAAATGCAAGTCATTGCGTTTTGCTTTGAAGACCATTAAATTATTAAAATAATAAAACCTTCATTTTGAAATTTTTTCAAATGATTGCGTTTTGCCTATTTTTAAATATTATATTGCCTGCGTTTTGCCTGTTGCTGTTTACTTATTACGTTTTGCCTAGACTGCATTTTGATTATTTTGTATAAAATATTCATTGTGTTTTGATGGATTGCGTTTTGATTGGTTGATGTTTGGGACTTGTGTGATTGCGTTTTGCTCTCTGACTGCGTTTAGTATCTTGCGTTTTGTTGACTGCGTTTTGTCCTATTGCGTTTTGCCTAGTGTGTCTCAACCTCTGCATTTTGTCTAGCACTTCTTGATAACTGTGTTTTGTCATTGTGGTTTGGTCATTGCGTTTTGTCATTATGGTTTGGTCATTGCGTTTTGTCTCCTCTTCCATGGGCTAACTTCCGTTGTCTCAAGAGTTGACCAAATCTGTTGACCACCACTTTAATACGATCTAAGTGTCCTTAACTAATCAACTCCTGAGCACTCACTCACATCTAATATCTCATCTTTGTATGTATGTCTCTCTGTGGATGTAATTGTGCGGATACAATGGCCGATGTTAATGTAAATGTTAATGCTCCTACTGAACAAGCACCTGCTATGGCACCACCCACTCATACAAATGATCAGATCCTGCCTCGCAGTAGATGGGTGTCTGTAGGAAAAAGCAACTGTTATTTAGATGTAGTAAAGTCATAAAGCAATCCAATCTACAACATTGCTGTGGACATTCTGAAGCACACTAACTTCTTCAGAGCCTTCACGGCTTCCTCGACAATTCCATCGATCTATATTCAGCAGTTTTGGGACACTATTCGATATGACAAAACCACCGGGAGTTATAGCTATCAACTAGATGAGCAATGGTTCGATCTCAACAAAGACACACTTAGAGACGCACTTCAGATTACACCAGTCAACAATAATCAGTCATTCTTTTCCCCACCAACACCTGATGTCCTTATTAAATTTGTCAACAATATGGGTTACCCAAAAGTTGTCAGAACCTTATCTGATGTCGTGATGAATGACATGTTTCAGCCGTGGAGAGCACTCACAACAATCATTAATTTGTGTCTTACGAGAAAGACTTCAGGGTTTGAAAGACCAAGGGCTCCAGTGTTACAGTATCTATGAGGCGTTGTCAAACGAGCCTATATTGATTATGCAGAGAGGATGTAGGAAGAATTTACCCAATCCATCCATACTTTCATCGAAGACAAAAAGAATCTGGCACAACATACTTAGGGAAAGAAGAAAGCCACCCTCATTGTGATCCCAAGTGTTAGGTTCACCAAGCTAATCATCCATCACCTACAAAGCAAGCACAAATTCCACCCGAGACCAGGTTCTCCACTTCATTTGCCTAATGAAGAGCCTGTTCTGGGTTATCTCAAGTTTAGTGCAAAGGGAACCAAAAGGGAAGTCTTTGGGATGCCTATTCCAAATAATCTTATCACTTCCGACATTCAAGGAGAACAATACTACAATGCTTATCTGGAAAAAGTAGCTAAGCATCAGCGATATCTTACCGGTGAAGAAGTTAGTGATCCTGACTCTCTTGCACCTAAACCTACTAAAGCTACCAAACCCAAAACAACCAAGCAATCAAATCCTTTAGCACCTAAAGCAGCACTAATCACAAAACCTGTAGCCTCCAAGTCTCAACAACCCAAATCTGCTCCTGCCAAGCCTCAGGAAAAGAAACGAAAGCTGGTTACGGAGACATCTGAGGCACCATCTCCAGCCAAATGATCTAAAGCTGAAAAGGTGGCAAAGAAGCGAAAGCCAAAGATCCCTTTACAGTTGATTGACGAATTTATTGATGAAGGTGTTCCAGAGAATGAACCTAGACTTGATGATGAAGAGCCTGATCTGCAAAAGGCAGTGGAAGAAATTTTAAAGGATGTTCATGCTGCACATCAGGGTCCACTCTCATCGGTGGTGATCAGAGAACTTGAATCTGGAAAATTTCAACTGCTCCCGGAGGTATAGGGAAAGGGGAAAGAGAAAGTCGGTGAAGAACAAGCGACTCAAGTTCTACTCAACCTTCAGACTCCAAAGAAAAAGAGCCCTGTTGATTAATATATCTTCCAAAGGCACAGTTCTGCACCGACTGGACCTTCAGGTCATGATGAATCTTCTTCATTATATGCAGAACTTGGTTTGACTGATAGTGAGACGAAATCTGATGAGGAAGTGCCAGGGATTGATGCTGGAGATCAAGACGAAGGCCAGGCTGGACCAAAACCTGGTATACAAGATAAAGGCCAGGCTGGATCAAACCCTGGTGATGCTGCAGTCTCTCATCCTCAACCAAGTCATGTTGTTCATGCTGGACCAAACGTTGAACAAATGGACGTTAAGGCCACTGATACTTCAATTCAACAAAACCATGGGCAAATGGATGAAGAGTTCACTACAACGGCTTACTCAAATGTTCAGGAGAACCTTTAACTCCCAACTGATGATCAAGTGGGACTTGAGGAACCTGCAAACTCCGCTGGAACCCTATCTTCTCTATAAAATCTTGACAAGGAATTCAGCTTTACCAATCAGTTCCTTGAGGAGAAGTCACAAGAAGACGAACCTGAGAAAACCAATACTGAATCGGAGGTTCAGTCAATGGTCATGGTTCCTATTCATCAAGACACCTCTTCTGTTCCTCTAATGACCACTTCGGTTATTGACCTCACTGTCCCTCAACCAGTCTCCATAACGGTTCAAGCACCACTACCAACATCAACAACAATGGTCACTACAATCACAACAACAACATCTCTTCTACCACCACCAACTCAACCACAATAAGCCTCCTCAGATTCGATCTTGATTCAGTGCATCGGTGAGCTTGAACAACATATGACAGATCTGCTACAAGACAACTTAGCCCTGGAGGAAAGATTGGACAAACATGGGTCCAGATTGTACAAATTGGAGAATCTTGATATTCCCCATCAGGTGAGCAAAGCAGTGGATGAAATCGTCACTGATGCTGTTGACTGGGCTATTCAAGCTCCTCTTAGAGATCACTTCAGAGATTTGCCAGAAGCTGAAATGAAAGAGATTCTTTACCACCGCATGTGGGAATCCAACTCCTACAAAGCTCATGAAGATCACAAGAAGTTATAAGAAGCTCTGGAGAAGTCAATGGACCGTAATCATACTGACCAGCTCCTAACTGATCTAGCTGAAGCACAAAAAAAAAGAAAAAGAGACATGATTCACCGATAACACCACCTGGGTCTCCACCTCATCAGCCACCCCTCCTCCACCTCTAGTAGGTCCATCTGGAACTTCAGGAACTTCTGGAGCTTCTAAATCATCTTAATTTCCTCCTCTTCCTCCACCTCCATCCACTAACCAGAGTGACCAGTCTACAAGGACCGCTGCTCCGAGCTCTTCGAAGGCAGCTGCTTCAACTGAATATACGTCTTGGACAACTACTGATACAAGACTCAAGCCGGTTGTCTCATCAATTCCTGAAGATCTACATATGGATGTTGATATGGCTCCCGACGAACAGGTACATTCATCTGGTGATGAAGACATCAGGCATGATCATATTCCCACGATGAACTTGAAGCAAAATTGATGGAAGCCACTCACTAAAGATAGACCTGCTACACCAGAACCTGCCTAGTCCATACCATCATCTGATCTTCCTGTCCCAATGAACAACTAGGCATCTGCTCTTGCGTCTACCTATGCTCCTCCACCAGAGAACTCGTTACTTGCGCAGACTAGTGACATGGCAATTTTTATGGACTGGTTCTGCAAAAAGCAAGGGATCACTAAACTTAAACAACAAGACCTGGAAGGCCCTGCATATGAAATTGTCAGAGTCTTCCATCCTAATGTGATTCATCTTTAGTACCAAATAGAAGAATGCCATAAACTACTAACCCATCAAGTGGACAAGTCAATCATCCGGTATAATGTCAGCAAACCACTACCACTGGGTGGTCCACCAGGTCAAGTCACAATTCAATCTGACTTCTTCTTCAACAAGGACCTAGAGTATCTAAGATATGGTCGCAAGAGTGGCAGACTTGCATTGTCAATCTCGAAGATGAAGGCGGCCTATTATCCTGATGTTGGGTTAGAGCAGATGGTACCCGATCAGATGTGGATTAAAGAGGAATGCAAGTATGACATCGTTGCTATGTATGGTATTTCTCACTGGTGGTTCCAAAGACAACGATTCTACATTGACAGACACACATCTAAGGGTGATCGCAGAGCTGTACGAACTCATATGCGCATTTTAAGTGTTGTCAGAATTGAAGTTTTCTCCTTATATGGGTACGATTACATGAAGACGATCGTCCTTCGTAGAGCTGATCTTAATGAATATATTATTGCGGAAAGGGACTTCAAATATCTGTACCCGAGTGACTTTGAAGATTTATACTTATTGAATCTTCAAGGTCATCTGAACCATATTCCACCCCAAGATAAGAATATTCTCTCTACTACAGTCAACTTATGGATCAGAAACTTGGTGATCAGACAACGGGTAAAAGACTTCCAACTGGGGATTGAGAGCTACCAGACTCAACTAAACCTCACCAAACCTCGATGGGATGCAACTAGTTTTGAGTTTAAGCACGACTTCACCGTAATTGACTCTCCAAGAGTCGTCACATTTAGGGATAAATATGGGGTTCAGATGATCATGCGCTTCAATAAGATCTACAAGTTCAGCGACGGCACTCTGCAACAGATTGATGAAGCATTAGACTATCGGGTCAAGGAATTCAAAGTCAACATGATGAATTCAGGTTTGAACACACGGTTTTAGACAAGGAAAGATGTCGAAAGAAGCAAGGAGTTTATGTTTGCCATTTAAAAACGGCTTAAGACAAGGAGGATCTTTCGTAACCTGAAAAAATTTGTTGGTGGAAGAGTAAGAGAGGGAGACTACAGACTTCTGCAGAGAACCGAATGATCACATCATCTCTGCAATCAAGGTCCATCTCTTGTGGGGTATCCTTATATATGTTGTTATACTATGTACATTATACAGTAGTGATTAAGATGTGTTTTGTGTCAGTATATTCGGTTTTTCTGAGTTTGTGTCAAAGTTTGTAAACATTAGAACAAACTCATCATCACTGACATGAACTATGTCCTTCCATAATTGAGGGGGAGCATGAATATGTTCCATTATTGGCTTGTATAAATCAGACAAATTTTCTCCCAAAATTTTCTAACATATTTAAATCAATTGAGATCCCAAATCTCAAACAATTTGAAATTTTTGATTAGGGGAGAAAATGTGATTTTAATATGATAATCTGATAAAAATATGATCTTTTGGACTCAACTGTAGGCTCTCCCATATGTGCTAAACTCTTTCGAATATCGATGCACATATTGAGGGGGAACGAATGGTGTATGATGGCAATTGTGAAAATACCAAAGACCGACCCTGTAATTATTCTATCAGAGTTATAAGGATGGTAAGGTTAGGT
>BQNB010121296.1:0-20483 GCA_026074375.1 Tanacetum coccineum
AGATATCGTGTCCCTATCTGCATTAAACTCAGATAGATTTCTGTTAGTAAACAACAAAACTTATAAAGTTTAAACCATGGGTAGAAAAACTTTATTAACCTGCAATCCCAAAAGCTCAGTTGATCCATGAACATAAGATGATATCTCAATACGTGAAACAACCCCACTTGTAACAGATATCATGTCCCTCCAATTGGATACCCAACAACTGTGGCTGCATCTTGAAGTGCAGGCAACTCCCTAAACTCCACAAGTGATATATCCAACCAAAACTCATCATCTTCCACTATAAGCAAAGCTACATACAAATAATTTCATAACTACAACAAGTGATGAAAGTACTTGAGGGGTATTTAAAATAATTGCTTATGCATTTATAAATCACATAATCAGCTCTTACAAAATGTAGTAATCCAAATTTTTAAAAGCTTATAGTATGAATACGCATTGTGACCTGGAAATCCCAATCAATTCTATTAATCACAATAGTAGTAGCAGAAGTTATAAAAGTTGACAATGTTCTTTAAGTTGTATATTTAGTGGTTCATGTTGTTTTAAATAACCATAGAAATTGTGAGTAAACATTGTTAACGTAACTTCTACTTTAGACATTCACAAACAAATAGCCAATGATGCTATATATTTCTGGTTCGGCACCTGCAAATGATAGAAATTTGTTATCCCCTGCATATGTGCTTGAAAATATGTTACACTATGTGAAACCCCGTAAGAAATTAGGTTCCTCCTTTGGCTAAGTGAAAGTTATACATCGCGAGTTTACAAATTTTACCGTTAATCTCAACGATAAATCATTTTATGATCGTCATACATTACTTTTTGTCATAGAAAGTTTAATTCGCGCGCGGATATCATCATGATTACTCTGTGTCTAAAAGGAAATTTTAGTACGAGTAACGATAAAAACAATACTTAGTTCACTTTCGTGAAACGAGACCATTTACTTGTATCACTTTATAAAACCATCTACACACAAATTAATAACCATGACAACTATAATCGAATTCAACAAAGATCAAATAAATTACATATATATGAAAACCCATACCATATAAATGGCTATATAAACCAATACACAATGATAATAAAAGACTATCATTACAAGCCTTACACACTACCCTACCCATTCTCTTATCTTGAATATTTCCATTCATATGCTACATATGGTAAACCTGACACAATTTCAATTTCAAAAGCAAGAAATAGTGAAAATTCTATAATAGTATTAGAAAAGAGTAATGATGATAACAGTATCATAAAATTTCACTATGATTCAATAGTAGTATAGGGCCAATCACATGTAACATCTCAGTAACCCATCCAAACTTCGAGTATAAATCGGGAACCATACATGAACAAATGCACCACAACTAAATATTGAAAAACAAGAGTTAAACAATACAATTCAAGTTCAAGCTCATTGAGTACAAGAGCTAAGTAGGCGTCGGCTTAAAAAGAGTAGCAACCAAGAGTAGATCGAGCTTCTAACCACCATCACCTTCCTCATCGTTTAGCAAGCTTGAATCTCGGTAATTCGTTCTCGTGGCTTAACGTCTAAGCTTTGTTATGTCATATGCATTTTAAACCGACGTACGACACAAAACAAAGACACATCTAGCCTTGGCAAGCTAGGCGAAGGTCTCGGTGTTACATGGAAAATACACGACACGCATGGTACACCCCATGCGTGATCCTTGTGTTCGTGTACAAATAAAACCCTTCACCATTCCATGCATAGAGAATTGACGGTAGGAAATAAATAAAAACACACCATTGATGAAAAATGAGTAACAAGAAAATTTTATAAAACCCTAAATGCATATGAGGTTGTAAACGTTGACTCACTAGGGATTGGCATGCACAAGAATTACTCATAGAATGTCGTAGAGTTCTCATATTGTGACCTCGACCTATAGTATGTGCGCCATCAAGCAACCCCAAGACGAACCATAGCGAGACTTTTGCTCGCTGTTGGCAACGTCACAAACCAGGAAAGAACGAACCCATGGTGCTCGTTGGTCTATAATGAGACCCTATAATACTCGACACTAATTGGAATCATGAGACACGTTAAAACGCATACTAGTACACCGTAAAAAGGGTGTTGCCACAGTAGCAGCGGCTGAGCCTGCTCAAACCCACCTATCGACCTTGTGTCTCGACCTTGGATGCCTTGTGGTTGTGCTCGTTGGTCGGAGCATGCAAGCTCAATGTAACGGCTTAATTTGACATGATGTAGGGTTCATTTCATGGGGGAAAAGAATACCACAACACTGATTACTAACTTCACTGTTGGGTGGCAAAAATGGCACAACAGTGATTACAAAAGAAATGAGTAGCAGACATGGGGTCGGTCCAGGGTATAGCATGAGCAATAATGCATAAAAACTTTCCATCTTAAAAACTAAAGGTCAGGAGCATTGGAACTTTCATGAGATTTAAATTGTAAACTTTTGACGTAAAGAATGTACGGAAACGTGCATGTTGTTCGAAGCACGAGTCATTCCAGTCAAGTCCGAAAAGAGTTGGGAAATTCTTTAACGAACAAAATGATAAATTCGATAGTTAGAAGATTTAAATAACACTTGTTGATGACTTAGAAACGGGTAACAACGAAACCAAGTCTTAAACGAGTAAATAAATTTAACACGGTTTATAAAACTTATTTAACGCTAAAAACATTTTTAAAGCTTATTCGGGTTTTAAACATGAGAGGTTACAAGAATAAAAGAATTTGAATTATAAAAGTTGCATATATATATTATTATTGGGAAAGTCAAGGGATTAAAAATATATTTTCTTTTGATAAGAAACTTAAACGAGTCGAGCGAACCGTGATATACAAATCTGATAATTACGCAAATTAAGCAACGACTACGATGTAAATAAATAAACGCGATAAATATATAAACTTAGTAACTTAAAAAGAATGTTTATATCTTCTTTAGACATAAAACACATGGACTTGTAATTATAAATTACGACGAGTAATAGTATAAATTCCTGTATGGATACTTATAGTTGTAAAGTCGCCCCTAGAGCCAACGGTTTGAATAACATTTTGGAAGCATAAAATGTTACTACATAAACGACCATGCCTTTTGATCATTTGCATAATTCATTGCATACATTAAGTTTTAGAATGAAAACTCAGATTTGTTATAATTACTTAGGTGTTTGACTGAGTCGCTACCTGACGTGTTATAATCCATTTTCAAACTCCGACGATTAATTGACAAGGTGAGTTTTCATAGCCCCTACTTTACTGTTTTAAATCATCTTTTGGGGTGAGAACATTGCTTATTTTTAACAGTTGAACACAAGTACATTTACTGATTTACTATTGGGTCTAAGTCCCTATTCAACCCAACTTGCTACGTTGCCCAATTTATCATAAACCATTAATTACTTGTAAGCGCGAATGTTATGGATAGATCTATCGGGATTGACATCCCTGTTTGTCTTGGACTGACATTAGTCAAGCAAACACAGTTTCATTTGAGTCAGTTACGGATGTCGCGGGTTGGACATCTGCATGGGCTTATCTATGATGATACATGTTAACGCTTCGGTGTCATGAGCTTAGACAATAGTAAATACTTTTCATTATGATATATAGGATTGCTATATTTCATACCATGGTTATAAATCTTGTGGTTCATCCCTATTATCAAACAATAAAACCTATGAACTCACCAACTTTATGTTGACACCTTAGCAATGTTTTTCTCAGGTGTTCTATATTACGAGATATATATGGAGTCTGCACTAGTATATTGGCATGTAGAGGTATATCTCTCGTATCAAGTCCTTTTCACGCCATGAAGTCACAATCCCAAACCTAGTCTTCCGCTGCAGTGAAATTTGGGGGTGTGACAGATTGGTATCAGAGCCCTTGGTTATAGAGAACTAGGTTGCATTAGTAACTCTAGACTATAACTGGCTCGTAAGGACATATCAGAATAGCATACGCACTATCTATTACTATTCACTTCCTAAGTCAACAACTATTTGACACGATATCATTAAATAACTAAATTGCCACTTGTCTGTCATGGAAAACATGACTACGCATTATCATTCACCATCTTGGAATAACATATCCTATGGATTACGTATTCGTATCATCCTAGTGCAAGGAAACCACTATGAATCTCACCAAATAATTTACCCTATAACCAATATCACACTACGAAGAATCACTTACACAATATTATAGATTTTATCAGTAATTTCATCTTTACTATCTCATTTTATGAGAGTTACTTACATGAACACTTCGGGATACCCTGCTAATCATCCGCTCATTACTTCACTACACAAGGACTCTTTGTAGCAACCGTTGTAAAATACCTATACTGCTATCTACTATGTCGGTATACCCTTAAAAGTATTTCAAAGTATATAAAAACCTACCAAAAAGCATGAATACACCAATAATTGGTGAATGCCACATCATCAGAAAACATGAACAACAAACTCATAATGAGACGAAATTAAAAACACGCCCGTTAAAAGTAAGAGACAACAGTCGCAATTAGCAGTCACAAACTACGAGAAGAAATTTAAGACATAAAGGTTTACACCAGCCCCTGGGTCAAGAATAATATGAACTCTACGGATATGCACCTATTGACCAGAATCCTACCACACTATCCGGTCACCGGCTTAGGTCTTAACATAAGGATACCACTAATAATTACGAGTAAATTTCCCAAACGAACAAGAAACATACCAATGCTTAAATCCAACACTCCCAGACATATCCTCGAGACATAGGATGCATAACCATTCAAACTATACAATACACCTTATCTCAAAAATAAATGGCACTCATAAGTTAATCTTGACCCAAATATGGAATATAAAAAGAAGAAACCCCATTTTGTCGTATGTAGGGCGTACTCGAGAAATGTCTCAATCACTTTCCAGCAACGTACCTGACAACTCCCCGGAACAGGAAGCCGCCACAGGACATTTCTGTTAGCCTTAATTATATTAAGTCAAACAAGAATGTTATCGGTCTTAGAAAGTCAAAATAAGTCTTGTATTGTAATAGGCTAGTCGGGTTAAACGGGCTTGGATTGTAATCTAATATTGTCTGTGTTTCGGGCTTAAAGCCCAAGTTAAACCAAGCCCGGCCCGTTTAGAAAGCCCAAGTGCCTAGCTAGAAGGCTAGGGTATAAATATCCCTTCACCACACTTGGTGAAGGGTGTTGGTTACATTTTCTCACACACTTGTAACTCTCCATCTCTCTCTAATCTAACTTTCTTTCTTGTTTCTCTCTCTACTTTCTCTCTCTAAGATTCCATCTTATTTTCTAGCATCTTGGTATAGATTATAGTTGTGTAATGGATTAAACTAGTGGGATAACATGTGTATTGTTTTTAATTATGTTTTTAATTTATGAATACAAGTTTTTAATTTAGTTAACGTTTTTATTAATTTCGTACGTTTACGTTTACGTAAATATTTATTTTTTAATTTATGAATAAAGTTTAGGGACTGAAATTGTAAATCCCTAAACTTGTATTTTAAAAGAGAAAAGAGAAAAATGAAGACAAGGGCTGATTGTGCAAAATACTCAAAGTGACAAGTGGGGGGGCAAAACTGCCAACTCCCCTAACTTGTATACACCAAGGACGAATGAGCAAAGATTATATACTCTTGGGGACCTTGTTAGTTGTCCAAGTCCCCAAAAGTTATAATAACCACAAGACGAAATGAGCAATAACACAAGTAACCAAGAGGCCAAACATGTCCAACCCCCCCGCGAAACTTATACTCTGTTATACCTCAAACAAACTTTCCCGCCTTCTTTTTCCCCCCAAAAACAATCACGGGTGTGTATACCCGTTTTTACCCCGTAGACCTTCACCACCACCATGGATACTCACCTCCCCCCTCCTCCACTATCTTTCCCAGCTGTGAGATTGCCAAGTTGGCAATCCCACACCTCCCAAGGCCTTGTTCGACGACCAAGATTGATTTTGGATGAAATTGGAGGGCTAAGATGTGTTTGCTTTCCCCCCTCTCACACAACTAACACAAGAACTCGCTATAAAAGAGATGAAGACAGAAGATTAGATAGCTTAGCTTTTAGTTTTTAAATTTTTCCTTTTGTAATTTTTCATAAATTCGTGTATTGTGTCATGCAATAAGACCTCAAAATCTTTGTCAATTTCAGTTTAATTTGTTTGTTACAACCTTTGTACTCTCTTTAGTTTATTAAGAAGTAAGTATCAATCGTGTATTAGTTTTAAATATCTAAGTTATAAGCCAATTTTAGCAATAATCTCGTAATAATCTGTTTTTTAGCTTATTACATTTTCTTATAAGCTCAAAAGTTTTACAGCAACTTGTTAAAAAGCTTATATGAACTATTCTTTGATCATTAATGTTCAATCCCTTCCTTTTTTATTCAAGTTCATTCAAACATTTGAACTCAAGGAGGTAATAGCTCCCAAGAGCTTATGACTTTTAACCTCAGGTTTTAGAGGCTAAGGAGCCTGTAGGTCAGGTTTTTTAGGCCAACTCACTTCAGAAGAGTGGCCTGGTTTTCTGAGACAAACAAAAAAATCCAAGGTTCATTTCCCAATTTTTTATTAGCTTAATTTTTAGCTTAAGATATTAGCTATATTTGCTTTATAAACTTTGCAAAAAACATTGTTTGACTTGTTATAGATCAGTTGAAGCTTTTCCAATTAGAATTAAATTATGTAACTTTAATTTCTCCTTAAAACTGCCAAGTTAGTGTAATAAGCTAGCTGAGAAACTAGCTTATTTTTTAATAAAGCTAGGACTTTAGTGTTAAAATATTTTAAGTAACCCCAATATAATAAGAGTAGATAAAAGGTTTTCAAAGTTTTAGCTTATAAAATAGATTTTAAGTCACTTTGCCATACAGTTTGAGGTAAAGGGTGTTTGGGATAACCCTTAAAGTGGGTCAAAACAGGTTTTGGCATGGGTTATGGTCATGAGGTTGGTTCTAGCTTAAGTTATTAAGCTCATATAAGCTGTTTTTAAAAGTATTTCAGTTTTTAAATTGTTTTCCAAAGTTTTTAAAACTATTTCATAACTGTGAGGTTTTTAAGAAACCCACAAGTGCTTATTTGAATAAGCACTTGTGGTTTAAGTTTTAGCATTAAAAGAGTGAGTTTTGTGTGTCTAAAAAAGACTGTCAAAAGCCTTTGTCCCTTTGGACATTGTGAGTCAAAAAAAACAACAAAAGTTCTTTGATCACAAGTTTCTAAAAACCAAAAGGCCACTTTAACTGTTTTCAGGCTTCTCTTGATCATTAATTCCACTTTCTTTATTTTCACTTTCATCATCCTTTTTTCCAGCATCACTAGAAGGTTGTGGTTCATCATTGTTAGCATTCTTTGAAGAAGAATCAAATAGTGAACCATCTTTCCACAATGGCATCAAAATGTAGTCTTGGCTAGATCCTGTCTCCTTGTTAGATTGACCTGCACCAATACTTTCTTTTGTACCTACAAAATCATTAGAGTTTGTACCTGCAACAACTGGCACATAATGCATTGATTCTGTTAGAACATCAATATCAAACAACCACTTTGGTCCATCACCTGTAATAATAGGCTTATCCTCCAAGAACCTAACATGCAAGTTTTCTTCTACTTTCCTAGTTCTAATGTTTATACTGTAACACCCCGCCTTACTCAGACCACAATATTGTCCGCTTTGCCCGCAGGCTCACGGCTTTGCTTTGTGGCCCTCATGTGAAGACTTCCCGGCAGGTCACCCAAGCCAGTACTACTTTCACATGAGCACGCTTAACTGCTAGTTCCTAGGAACCCCACTCACAGTAGACCACAAAACGCGTTGTGTCATTGTAAGGCGAATGTTATCTTATGTACCCAGCATCTCTCCAGGCCACAGTCGATGTGGGATTTGCCTAGGGTGTCACAATCACCCCCCCCCTTCGGGACTCATCGTCCTCGAGGAGGTTTGCCCCACCATCCTGAATGGCTCTGGAGTGGCTTTGATACCACTTGTAACACCCCGCCTTACTCAGACCACAATATTGTCCGCTTTGCCCGCAGGCTTACGGCTTTGCTTTGTGGCCCTCATGTGAAGACTTCCCGGCAGGTCACCCAAGCCAGTACTACTTTCACATGAGCACACTTAACTGCTAGTTCCTAGGAACCCCACTCGCAGTAAACCACAAAACGCGTTGTGTCATTGTAAGGCGAATGTTATCTTATGTACCCAGCATCTCTCCAGGCCACAACCGATGTGGGATTTGCCTAGGGTGTCACATATACTCTAAAAGCCTTACTATTCAATGAGTATCCAACAAAGAATCCATCATCAGACTTTCCATCAAACTTGCCTAAATAATCTAAGGTATTAAGAATGGTAACGTGACACCCAAATGGTCTCATGAAGCTTAGAGAAGGTGTTATACCTCTAAAGAGTTCATAAGGGCTCTTGTTATGAGGCTTGACTACTAATACCCTATTCTGCACATAGCAAGCAGTATTAACTACTTCAGCCCAAAATGTAATAGGTAACTTAGAGTCAGCTAACATGGTTCTAGCAGCCTCAATTAGTGTCTTATTTCTTCTCTCAGCAACACTATTTTGTTGAAGAGTTCTAGCTACACTAAATTCCCTCTTAATGCCTTTCTTTTTACAAAACTCACTCATAGCTCTATTTTTGAACTATGTTCCATTGTCACATCTGATTATCTTTACTTTCTTATCAACTAGATTTTCTATCTGAGTTATAAAGCTCTTAAGAATGCCACTAGTTTCATCTTTAGATTCTAAAAAGAAAACCCAAGTAAATCTGCTATAATCATCAGTGACAACTAGACAATATTTCTTATTCATTAAGCTGCTCACAAAAGTTGGACCAAACAAGTCTATATGCAACATAAATAAAGGTTGAGTAATAAAGTTCTGAATTTTAGACTTACAGGAGGCTTTGTGTTGTTTTCCCTTAAGGCAAGAAACACAAGTTTAGCATTTTCAAATCGTTTTATAGGTAAACCTTTCACAAAGTTATCCTTAACAAGTTTATTAATAGTTTTAAATTTTATATGACCTAGCCTCCTATGCCATAGCATTGATTCATCAAGTGTGGCCTTTGCAATAAGACAAGTTAAACTCTCTTTAGGAACAATATTCTTCATATCAACACTGTACATATTGTTCTTTCTAGGAACTTTAAGTAAAACTTGACTTTCATCAGCTAACTTAAAGTCAGGAGACAGAACAAAACATCTAATGTTAGGAAAAAGAACACTATTATTTTTGTCACGCATCTGTGAGACACTAAAAAGGTTAAACTGTAACTCATTGACAAAGTACACATCCTCTAAATCAAGTTTACCAGTTTTAAGAGTTCCTTTACCAGTAATTCTTCCTCCTTTGGCTCCTCCCCTAAACGCAACATATCCTCCATCAAATTCCTTGAAGTCTGAGAGATAGGACATGTTTCCTGTCATGTGCCTTGAGCATCCATTGTCAACATAGCCTTGATCTTCTTTTTGTGGATGACCCTGCACATAAAAATAAGGAAATTATTTTCCTTTGGGGACCCAAGCCATCACTGACTTGGATCTGTGATGTGTCGTTGTGTAGGTGTTATTTTATGTATCAAGTTTTACTATTTATATTTTGTCGACTTAACCTAAAAACAACACTTTAACAGGCAGTGTACCCGGTCGGTGGTAGTTTCGTGGTAAGTAGGGTGTCGATCACTAAGAGCGAGAGTGTTAATATCTAATTTATCAGTATTTTAGTTATCTAATTTATGCAAGACCTAAGCTAATGATAAAGGGGGGTTCAGTCTGAGAGACTCGCACGAGTTTGGGTATCTAAGCTAAGGTTTTGATGACAAGTAAAGCACTAAATACACACAAGAAGATTGACAAACGATAGAGAAGCGGTCAATTATAAAGAAAACATATCAACTATGAATAATCCGATAAAACGCAGGTTTGTTTATTAGTGCAATGATAGTTTTATCTCGAAGCGGCATACCATTCCTAAGACTTAGGTGGTACTTCATCCTAAGACCTAGACACAAACAATCCTGTCACAATTAACTTGCCCGCATAAAGCATCCTATAGTCTAATTATAATCTATCATAGGAGATTCGTAATGGTGCTCTTACAAAACCCTAGCTCATGGAGACTTTACCCAGTTACTGCTTAACAGCGATTTATATACTAGTAGTCTACTTGTCCAACTATCCAATGGAATCAGAACGTTATTTGTTGAATTATCTAGGGACACCTGCTAGTCAACACGTTCAATAAACCAAAGGCAATATCCGATTAACTAGTTAAGCCAGAAGCGTATCCTTAGCACGGATTTAGAAGGATAGTATTTGTGATCCTATTATTCTAGATGTATAAATCACTATATGGAGAGCTATCCCGGTATCTAGATTACTGGTTAGGTCTCACTAGACCCAGTTGAATGATAGGTCGCATACAAAAGCACATAATCAAGTATAAAATGATAAATGACTCGCGTGATCTTACTCCTTTTTATATATAGATAAATATAAATATATAACAAAGATCAAAATCTACGAAATCAATGAAACCGGAAGTAGTGTAGAATGATTCCGGGTCGTTATGTCCCAATGAGGCTTGAATGGAAAATTGAATGACGAATTGATAATTGATGTTTGAATATGACAATGATATGATTGGGCACTAAACCTAATAAGCAAATGCACACAAAGATAAGCAAGGAAAATAAGCTAGAACAAACATAAAAGCTATAACCATCAATCATATATAAAATTTTTTTGAATGTATCTTTGATTGATGAAACACTGTGCATAGCAGACGTCGTATTGGTTGTATTGGAATATGCCGGGATCAGGAATTAAATCATTACAGTATTTCTTGTGTTTAGCTAGCGCTGATACGTCCGTATCTTCATAGCTATGATACGGGCGTATAGTTGTGAAAATAGTATCTTCAAATGTCTTCGTTTTAAGCCTCTAGAAGTTTGCGCATTTTTGCTTCATCATCACAAGTGACTCCATAATTACACGTCAATAAATAAACTTTAAGCCAATTAAGACCAATATCTTTTGCATAATATATATAAAATTGGTAAAATACGTGGGATAAATATAGTAAGTATGACGTTATTTGATGATATCAAATATTCCCCCCACTTGAATCCTACTTGTCCTCAAGTAGACTTTAGAAAGATTTTGAAAATGTATCCCAACCGAGGTTAAGGATTTTTCCGTTATCATTTCTTTCACGTTTTTTATTAGCAGGATCATCTTACAAAACCAAGCTCCTCACGAAATCTGAAATGAAATACTCAAAAACTCAACTAATCTAGGTGTATCATTTTTAAGTGGGTACGCTCATTTGCTCAGTCGTGAATTAGCTTCGTATCATAGGCTTGTCAAGGATACACATCTCCACCTCTAAAGCTAAGGAGTAACAAGTCAAAAAGGTAAATTGAGGTATTTTATTAAAGGCTCGGGTTTTTAATCATTCTTGATTAAATGAAGAATGATATAGGGTATAGGAGCTTGTTGACATTCACCATAGGTCCGTCGTCAAACAAGGCAGCTGAGACATGAATACATGGCCGTATCGACGGAATAGACATCCATGCTTGTACACATCCTCATTCGAGTAGATCCTAAGGTTAGTTATCAGGAAAGGGAAGTAAAATTGTTGTTAAATAAAATAAACAAACAAATAGATTAAAGCCAACAAATAAGGTGCGGTTGCTAGTAACTTTCCTCGACTGTTCCATGATAAAGACTCGAACTTATAAACAAACGTCTCGATCATAGATGGCAATGTCAACCTAAGTTGGCGTTCCCATAACGGTAACGCCAACTTCCCTTACATCCCGAACTTTACATACTTTTACAAAATAAGTGGTGATATCGGCCAATTTTTACAATACTTTACATCGTTGATTTTTGTGCGTATCAAAGAATAATCGATCCTTTCAAATAATTTTATCGGTGTAAGCTCAATGAACCTACTATCTTTTTCATCATTCATATTTTTTTTTCATTTTCTCTTTTTTTCAACAATACATCATAAATCGGCTAGCTACAATTACATATATGCAATAATCATCGATTTTGCATGTACTAAAACTATCAAACATGTGTTCATACTTGTAGCACTTTCAAATCGATTTTGCACTTAAATCATCTAGCTACTATTACATATATGCAATAATCATCTATAATTAATCTAACAAAAAACATAAACAAGTGCTCACAAAGCTTGACTATGGCTTCCCCTTTGACCTTAAGATCGGACGAACCACAAAGACCAACCAAACAAACTTTTCAAACCAAACCACTTCAATATAACACTAATCTACCACCTAGAAACACTTCCTTATACACCAAATCAAGAGAAATTGACCAAAAACCCAACTTTCAAAATACTCATTGCATGTAAGGTTTTCTTAGTGGGATTTGTAGAGGATTAAACAAGGATTAAAATGGTATAATCGGATTTAAATGCATGTAAGTAACAAATTTTTAATGGCAATGTTTGTGTGTGTGTGACTTCGAACAGAAGGGGGGGGGGGGGGAAGGAGCAAGAAAAGTGAAATTTTTATAAAAGAATGAAATGAGTGTATGTACTAGTATTTATAGAAAGAACCTTTAATCATTTGGCAACTTTAACCCCTCCTTTCATAAGTCCTTGCAAGTTTAGTACAAAAGCATTTCTTTTATAAGTAAATTCGACCAACATATCGGGTATCATCACGTTTGTAAATATTTTAAATCCGTCCCACTAAATATAGTTTAAAACCTTTAATAAAACGTTAAACCTCGTAAAACACGACCTTTAAACACGGTTTTTACAAAAACTCGAGGAAATGACGAAAAATACAAAATTAACATATTTACGCTCTCGAAACAATCAAATATATTTTTATGACTTTCTTAAATGCGAAAAAGTATAGAAACTAAATCACGGAATGAAATTCACCAATAAATGGGAACTATAATCAACCACATGTAGCATAACGACTATAACTATTTACATAAGTAAAAATAACTATCTTAGGTTAGGGATAGACGTTGACCTGAAACTCGGGTTGTTACATTCTCCCCACCTTTAGGGAGTGACGTCCCGGCACTCAGCTCGTCTCATCCACTCTTTCCGCTTCGTTCTTACTTGTAAAGAGATGAGGGTACTTCTTCTTAATCTGATCCTCACGTTCCCAAGTAAATTCTGGACCTCTTTGCGAATTCCAACGAACTTTAACTATAGGTATCCGACTCTGCTTAAGTCGCTTAACCTCTTTATCAACAATCTCTACCGGTTCCTCAATCATATGCAACTTATCATCAAGTTGGATCTCTTCCAACGGAACAACAACTTCACCTTCCGCTAGACACTTTTTGAGATTCGAAACATGAAAAGTACTATGAATCCCCTTCAACTCTTCAGGCAACTCCAATGTATAAGCCACAGGACCAATTCTAGCCAAAACCTTGAATGGACCGATATAACGTGGACTTAACTTTCCGCGCTTTCCGAAACACACAGCGCCCTTCCATGGCGATACCTTAAGTAATACCATATCACCAACTTCAAACTCCAACGGATTAAGTCTCTTATCTGCATAACTCTTCTGGCGACTACGAGCAGCTAACAAACGATTCTTAATCTGGACAATCTTCTCAGTCGTATCACGGATCAACTCTGAACCGGTGAGTTAGCTATCCCCAATCTCACTCCAACATACAGGCGATCTACACTTTCTTCCCTACAAAGCTTCATATGGTGCAGCTTTAATACTTGCATGATAACTATTATTGTACAAGAACTCGACCAATGGTAGATGGCGATCCCAACTACTTCCGAAGTCAATCACGCAGGCACGCAACATATCTTCCAGCGTTTGTATTATCCTCTCACTCTGACCATCTATTTGAGGGTGGTAAGCAGTACTCATATCTAAATTAGTCCTCAATGCTTCCTGAAGCGATCTCTAGAAATTAGACGTAAAATGGCTATCTCGATCCAAAATAATCGAAACAGGTACACCGTGCCTACACACTATTTCCTTTAAATACGGTCGCGTAAGTTTCTCCATACTATCCATTTTCTTCATAGGCAGGAAATGAGCTGATTTGGTCAGTCGGTCGATAATAACCCAAATCGTATCATACCCGCTTGGCGTTCTCAGCAGTCCGCTCACAAAATCCATAGTAATTCTTTCCCACTTCCAAATAGGAATCTCAGGTTATTGCAGCAACCCAGATGGTTTTTGATGCTCAGCTTTAACTTTTGCACAAGTTAAGCACTTACTAACATATGTAGCGATATCAGCTTTCATATTCGGCCACCAATACAACAACTTCAAATCTTGATACATCTTATCCGGTCCCGAATGGATAAAATATTTGGACTTATGCGACTCATGCATAACTAAATCCCTCAATCCACCGTATCGCGGTAACCAAACACGATTCTCAAAACAACGTGTTCCATCAGGTTGAAACTCGAATATTGGTTTAATTAACCTTCCCAAATTTTCTGCCCTTACATTCTTTCTCTTCATTGCTTCCTTCTGAGCTTCACGAATCTGCTTAGGTAAATTGTTGTGAACAGTCATCATTAAAGCTCGAACACATAATGGCTTATCCCTTTCCTTACGACTTAAGGCGTCAGCCACAACATTCCCTTTTCCAGGATGATATCGTATCTTACAATCATAATCACTCAGCAACTCAATCCACCTTCGTTCTCTCAAGTTTATCTCTTTCTGATTTAGGTTATAATGTAGGCTCTTATGGTCAGTGAAAACTACACATTTCATTCCATACAAATAATGTCTCCACAATCTAAGAGCGAAAATAACGGCTCCTAACTCCAAATCGCGAGTAGTGTAATTTTCTTCATGGACCTTCAATTGTATAGAAGCATACGCTATCACCTTTTCTCTTTGCATCAACACGGCTCCATAACCCTTAAGAGATGCGTCACAATACACTACAAAATCTTCCGTTCCCTCAGGTAATGCTAAGATCGGTGCACTACATAAATTCTACTTTAACGTTTGAAAAGCTTCTTATTCTTCACTTTCTCATTCGTACTTCTTATTTTTCTGAGTCAACTTAGTCAGTGGCTTAGAAATCAAAGAAAATCCTTCAATAGACCTTTGATAATAGCCCGCCAATCCAAGAAATTGTCTCACCTCCGTTGGCGTCGTCGGTGCAATCCAACTCTTAATAGCCTTGATCTTGGCAGGATCAACATGAACACCACTACGATAGATCACATGACCCAGAAATTGTACTGAATCTAACTAAAAATCACACTTTGAAAACTTGGCATACAACTTCTCTTCCTTAAGCAGCTCTAGAATAATCCTTAAATGCTTTTCATGCTCTTCATCGTTCTTGGAATAAATCAAAATATCATCGATGAACACTATGACGAACTTATCAAGATATGGCTTGCATACTCGGTTCATCAAGTCCATAAACACAGCAGGCGCATTAGTCAATCTAAACGGCATTACTTGGAACTCAAAGTGACCATACCGAGTTCTAAATGCAGTAATCGAAATGTCTTCATTTTTAATGCGTAATTGGTGATATCCTGATCGCAGATCGATCTTAGAATACACGCTAGAACCTTGCAGCTGATCAAATAAATCATCGATTCTCAGAAGAGGATAACGATTCTTGACAGTCAACTTATTCAACTCGCGATAATCTATACGCATCCTAAAAGATCAATCTTTCTTCTTCACAAACAAAACCGGTGCTCCCCACGGTGACGAACTTGGACGAATAAATCCTTTCTCCAACAACTCTTGCAATTATACCGACAACTCTTTCATTTCAGACGATGCCAATCTATACGGTGCAGGTGCAACAGGTGCAGCTCCCGACATTAGATCGATTCGAAACTCAACTTGCCTCGGCGGTGGCAGCCCTAGTAACTCCTCAGGAAACACCTTAGGAAAGTCACGAATTACAGGCACGTCTTCCAATTGTTTCTCCTTTGACTTCTTCTTCATAACATGTGCCAAAAACAAATGACAACCTTGCTCAACGTACTTACGGGCCTTAATACGTCGGAGGTCGAATTGCTGACAGGACGCTTAGGCACATCTTCGGTCGTACACATACAGCCTGGGATGTGTACAGAAGATTCACAAGTCCTTTTGCACAAGATTACCGGACATGGACATGTGGTCGGACGGAGGGATTAGAGGCGACTCTAGGAGCTTTTACTATGGATGTAGGGCGGGCTGTAAGAGGAAGCGGCGACTCCAATGCAGTGCTCGGATCTCTGAGTCGCAGTGCGGGGGGATCAGAGTACGTGAGAAGGGCGTCTTACAATTTTAATATTCCCCTGGTCGGGGAGACGTCTAAACATTTACGACGCCCATCATTGCGAGTCACTAACTGTTGCGGTGGTCGACAAATGAGGAAGACACACACGGATACACCACCGCCGAAAAAGTTTTCCGGTCACCGAAAACCGCCGCGTCGCCGGAAAAAGTCACATGCATTCCGATCAACCTATATTTTCCGAATCATCTCTTCATTTCCTACACATCTACGCAATAAAATTACACATGCAAGGATATTTTTGGAGTTAAAAATCCGGGTTTGATTTGAGAACTTTCGGCTTGTAGGATGATTTAAAATGGTTAGATTAGTGTTGTAATCGAGTTGGTTTAGTCGAAAAATTTGTTTGTTTGTGTTGTTGTTTGTCGCGGGTTTCGAACACCAAGGAGGGAAAACTATTGTTTTGTGTTCTTGGTTTTAGTGAATCCGATTTGCTTTTGTGTTTTCGTGTTTTGACCGTGGGTCCGAGACCCATCCGAAGCCGAAACCAACACTTGTAGTGTTTGTGAGTGTTATTCTCTCTACATCGTTTCGTTTATCGTCATTTATTTAATTCGTATATTATGTTGTGATGATTCCGACACTTCTGGTTAGAATAAATTGTGAATGGGTGAATTATTACGGAGATAGGTTAGCTAGGCTTATTTTAATGTCGTTGTGAGGTGAAAATGAAGTTTCGATAAGTTTTGTAAAAGTTAATTTCGTGCAGAAAGTTTGCCACGAAAAACGAGGTTCGAAAAATCATAAAATCTGATTTTTGATGTTGAAATATGATAGAGTTCGCCCTAATGTACGTTTCGGTAATTCGAACGTCCCGTAACTCCTAATAACGAAGAAATTACGACAAAAACAAGTTTAGAAAAAATAAAATGTTGCAATCAGCTATATAAGCCTATTTTGCTTGTTGATCCGATTTTCAACAGCTATTTTGGGCTCTTTCAAGTTCGTTTCATCATTCCGGCGAAACACGAAAGTTGTCCGGAATAAGGTTTTACATGAAATCTCTTTTTGGTCAAAGTCACGAAAATGTGATATAGCGGGTCAAAACCGATGGTCAAACTGCTGCGTTTTTATTGAAAATACAAGTTACAGAAGAATTGAAAAGGGTATTTTGGTCATTTTCTGTCGAGATTCAGGTCTCGGCTAAAACTAAAAAGTTGTCCGGAATATCGTTTCGCATAAAATTTCTTCTTTGTCCGAATCGTGAAAACGTGATATAACGGGTCGTTCGGAGCGGGTCAGACTTAATTAATAAATATGTATAAAAAGTCAAAGTCAAACAAAGTCTAGCATTGACTTTTGAAAGTCAACGGGTTAATACTAAGCTTGTCGGGCATAATAAAAGTGAGTAAACGTTATTATTACTAAGAGTAAGACATTTTAGACTTAACGATGGATAGGAACGGGGTAGATTCTAAAAATAGAAACTTTAGTAATAATCAAAAAATAATATCGATATGAGTAGTTGGTACCCACATTGACGGTCGAGGGTTCGACGAGATAACTAAATATTATCACAAATATATTTTGATAACGAGACTTACTAAATATGGTAACCTTCCGAAAATAGTAACTTTCTAAAAAATAGAAAGTTATCGAAAATATAAAATTTTCAATTAAAGTCACGTAAGGTAAAACGTGAGGAATAATTATAACGCAATAAAGTGGGGTTTTGGGATTTAGGTCGCGTAAGTGAATTTCTCATCACATGTATGAAAAATATTAAATTATATATATAAAAAATATAAATATATATCATAATATATAAATATATATAATTATATATATATATATATATATTTATAGATCCAATAGAAATTAAATAAAAATAAAGAAGTGGTGAGAAGATTGACTAAAATCACATATTTGAGATGCATGACTTTCTTTAGATGCATATCTATTCACTAGATGCACCATTTGATTTCGAACGTTAACTTTGAATGTGAAGAATGATGCATTTTGTATTTTAAAAAAATTTTTGATTTTGATGGATTTTCGGCACATGCAGAGGAACAAAAAAATAAAATGCATCTAATATACGTATATGCATCTAATTAAAAGCTAGAAAACACATTATGATGCGTTATAATGCATCTAAGATTATAGAGATGCATCTAATTTAAGTCGGTGCATCTCGGATATGCGGTTATAGTTACTTCTTATCCTTCTTATTTTAAGAAAACTTCTTATTTGATCTTAACTCTCTCTCTCTCTCTCTTTATATATATATATATATATATATATATATATATATATATATATATATATATATATGTGTGTGTGTGTGTGTGTGTGTGTGTGTGTGTGTGTGTGTGTGTGTGTGTGTGTGTGTGTGTGTGATTTTGTTGATACGATGTACGCATCGTTGACCATATTTTTCGGTATAGTAATCGAGCGACATAAATTATAGGTCGTGATCGTGTTCGTTGATTTTCCGTGGATTGTTTCGATTTCTTGATCTTTGGCTTCGATCAAGATGAGTTCATAGCCTCGTCTCTTTCTATTGCCCAGTTAATTCGACTTTTTTGCTTTAATGCATTTGGTTGCTCTTGCTCTGAGTTTATGAATTTAGGAAATTATTTCTCTCTCTCCTACCCACATGAGAAGCAAATAAAAGACCTCTTTCTACATTTGAGTCCCTGTCTAACAAAAGGCTTTTAAAATTCGTAAGCTTTACGGTATATGCAACCTTATTTCAAAATTCCAGCTTTTGATAGCAGCCTTAAGATTTTTAGTCTTGTTTTTCAACCAGATATTATCATTAACATTGTATGATACGACCCGGTTCTGGGTTGTATTGGGATAGGGCATCATTTTTAGCGTGTGCTTGCTCCGTAAGAATATAGAGAAGAAGAAGAGATAGATTTGCACCACTATAACGTGTGCGAGCTCCGTAAGAAAGAAGAGAGAAGCTTAGAGATTTATTTGACAAACTTGATTGATTCCATTGATGAAAACCATTTGGTATTTATACTGAATAAAAGATAATAACTTGTTTCACAAGTTGACTCACAAGATAACTCGTATAATAAAACAATATCCTTTCCTAAACAATGACAAACAAAATAAGAGATCCTTTCCTAAACAATAGACCAACATAATAAACTAACATAATAAACTATAATAATATCCTAACAATGGGCGTATCATTCCCCACTCCTTCACAACCACCTTGCCCTCAAGGTGATGCCTAAAAAAATTTCTTAATTCCGGGATCCCATGTTCTTCTTTGAATTTCATCCCTTATCTTTTTCTTCAAACCCCCATGGCCTACACTTGGCGTATCGTGAAACTCGGATAATAAAACTTCTTTCAACTTAGACCGGGCTCCAATGAAATACCAACCTCGAAACAGTACCAATCCTTGTTCATGTTGAAGACCCTCCAACACCTCTCCTTGATCCAACCGCGTAGACTCTGTGATTGGTAAATGCATGCGTTCCACGACCCTTGGCTGCACAAAAGTATGAGTACGTCCATTATTGATAAGAATGTGCACCCTCCCTGATCCTAACGTGTCCCACAATTACAACGACCGTGGACTACCCTGGCCGACCAATGAATTCAAGATCGAGATATCACCACTTTCAATAGCATCATCCTACTCTCCGTCTCCCGACTCCCCGTGTTCGTCATAAGTAGTGACCATACTTGTTGGTACAACTTCTATTATGTCAGACGTATGAAGAGTTGATTCCTCTAACACTTCGTCCGGTACCACTATGTTTGGGTTAGCGATGGTTGTGGTGGTCCGCTCGTCCTCAAAACGGGCCTCGATTATACGGGCTAAGGAGAACGCATCGCCAAACGTGGTTGGTCTTGACACAAAAAACTTGTGTTGTAGGTTGAGTTTGAGTCCCGAGAAGAAGTAAGAGACGAGCAAGGATTCTGTTGGGTTTAGTTCCTAAGCCCTTCAGTCTTTCGGTAGATTTAAACATAAATTCTCCTAAGTGTTTCTCAAGCTGAAGTCTTTCAGTTTGAGTCGCTAAAGTATCTTCAGCGTCAGCTCTTCAGGTCCTTAGAAGATTAGGAAGTATCTTCACTTCAGTGTATGCATCGGTACAAAAACTGAAGAAGGACTCTTGGAAAGAGCTTCAG
>BQNB010121298.1:0-20483 GCA_026074375.1 Tanacetum coccineum
TTGACTTTTTACCTTGGTCAAGGGTGAAGAGTTTGGATTTGCCTAGTAGTATTTTATATATATACCATCAACGAATCACAGACCATTGTGGCCACTTCTACAACAGAAGCCGAATATGTTGCTGCTGCAAGTTGCTGTGGGCAAGTTTTATGGATTCAAAATCAAATGTTAGACTATGGGTTCAACTTCATGAACACAAAGATCTACATTGATAATGAAAGTACCATTTGCATTGTTAAGAATCCAGTATATCATTCGAAGACAAAGCATATTGCTATTAGGCACCACTTCATACGAGATGCATATGAGAAGAAACTCATACAGGTGCTTAAGATCCACACTAATGACAATGTAGCTGATTTACTAACCAAGGCATTTGATGTTAGCCGATTTCAGTTCTTGGTTGTTTCAATTGGGATGATAAATCCATAAGCTACATTGATTAAAGGGAGGCAATATGAATGGGTCATCTGTGGATAAAAGAGGTAAAACACACCATGGCAAATCAAACTTGTTCTAAGAAACCCCTAAAACCTTATGCTCCACCTTTCTACCCATCAACATTCAATCACCATCATGCAAGCATAGCTAACCGTACCAACAAGTGGTCTGCACACTTTCAGGTAGCAACTGGACCAAGAAACTGTGTTGTACCTAATCGTAAACCTAAGGACAAACCACGTTTTAAGTCTAAGAACTCTCTTATGAAGCATTTTGAAGACATGAGATTATGTAGACCTTTCAAAGAGTATTTGCAGGTGTGGTTCAACCCACCAAGAGACGGGTCTATGTCATGTTTGACAACAAAGGGGATGCGTACCATTAGACCGGTGTGTACCAGGTAAAAATGGTTAGTATGTGTTGATGGTGAGGGGAAGTTGGTTCGGCCACCTGAATAGTGAGTCATGGTTAGATGGGTCAGGAGGTGAATTTTTTTGTATGGATACACATTAACTAGAGGTGATACTTGTCAACGCTTTAAGAAGATTTAGAGAGTCACTAAGAAGAGCTACTGATGGTGCTGAAGCATTCCTGATACTTACATTGTTCATTCTTAGTTTGGACAAAGTTAGTACCGACCATGCAAAGTTAGTACCGCTGGGCAAAGTTTGTACCGCTAAAGAGTCGTTGGAGAAAAATACCGCCAAGGGTACAAAGTGTAAATTGGAACGTTTTCTTTAAAATTAGGTCTTCAAAACCTATGAGGGGTACACACTTTGATGACTGATGAAGGATTAGTCGTTCACATGCTAATAGAGAAGAAGTATCATTTGAAAAAGGAAATAGTGATGCAAATGCTAAAGCTAAAATTGGAGTCTGAAGAAGAAAGTACTATGGCATTAGAATTGATACGATTTATCAAGAAGGTACTTGCTGATTTAGAATCTAAAGAATAAGACTGATGGAAGTGAGAAGGGATTGAGTGTTGGCTAACCACCACACAAACATTACATGATGGTTATCATATTCACTCATGCTTACAGCTAGAGCATCTAGAATTGGTCTAGAGATCCCCAAGCAATGTCTGGTCATGGAGTGAGCAGGACTTTAGAATCTCGTGTATGGTTTAACAAATTTACCAGAAAATTGAGAGTGTACTTCTCAACCTCACCTTGCATTCTCTGGTGTACCAGAGTTGGCTAGTCCAAGAATCAAACTGCTCTTGGTACAAGGACTAATCAAATCCTCGTGAGCAGCTGATAGTTTGCTTCTAAAAACTATATGGCTTCTATCAATGCACCCAGCGTTTCCATCCGTACCCAAGGACCAGCATTGCGCTAGTCCCCCCTCCTAAACACAAACGGTATTTGGTAAAAGAAAATCAAATCCGTTGATGGTTGACAGTTTACAAAAAACTGTATGGTAATTAATCTCCATATTCTTTAGATGAGAGCTTATCTATTCCACAGAGCATAATCGGCTTTGGTAAGGAACATCAAATCCGTTAATGGCTGGGTAGTTTGCCTAAAACTTACAAAGCCAAATTTGTTGGATTGTTACGGTAACAAGATTTCTGTTGGAGTAGCTGAAAAAGATGTTGCTGAACTGCTGTGAAAGACAAGGTGTGCTAAAGAAGGTTTGAGTGTACAAGATTAAGAAATGATAAAGACAGTTGGATCATCCTCTTGTGCGTTAAAAGAAGCTTAAAGGATTGAAGAAATAGAGTTTAAATAGGTATAACATTCAGGTTTTTAAGGGGAGGATTTGTTTAGGCGATTTTAATGTTTCTCTAACTTGAGTACCGACAGTACAATAGTTAGTACTGTTAGTTAGTTTGTACCGTTAGTAGACAGTTCGTTTATACCGGTGAGAAGTATTTTAAAGATATTTTATGAGATATTATATGAAAAGATATGTAACGCCTTTTTAGGGTTATCCTTATTCAGATTAAGGAACCCTATTGCATCATAGTTAGCAAAATAGAATTTTACAATATCTCAGAGATACATATATAAAACAATAGTTAGGCATCTGTAATCTTCAAGAACACTTTAATAAAGTTGTTATTCAGTTGTTCATTATTCTTCTTAGTACCTGTGTTAAGATTCTGCATTAACACATTGTATTCATAGTCATTGTTTCTACATAGTCATTTGTATTTATACATCCTGGCTATCATCCTTTATAGGCTATAAAGATCCATTCAGTTTACAAGGACCTTCACCTAACTTGCAAGCCAAGGTTAGGAGGCTATAAATAGAGGTTTAGGGTGTTTAGTTTTCTTATAACTTGAAAACCTAAATCTCTAAAACTCTCTCCTTCTCTCCTTCTTGCTCGTGCGATCGACCAAACATTCCCAAGGGATTCGATTCGTGGGTTTTTTTCGATAAAGAGAAACCACAAAGGTTTCAATAGTTGATTTCTTCAAGAACGCGGTGGTTTGGCTTTATCACTACTAGTACTAGCATACTTAATTGTTTGCTACGAACGTATTGTGTGTGTTAAAGTAGAGAGATCTTACTTTAGATCTTAGGTGGTTAGTGCGTGGTATACAATTTATACACACGCGTATATTCAAGAAGGCCGTTACGTTAATTGCTAAAAAGTATATATTCTTGTTCTTTTTTTAATTATATATTCTATACGTGTTTATATGTTTTGCGCTGCGTACTCGTGATTTGAATTGGTCAATAGTTGTTAAAACCCAACTAATTTTTCATGCACGTTCTCTATTATTAGCTGTAAGCATTTTTTTGTTTTAAAGCTCTTAAACATAACACGTTCTCATTTTATTTTATGCTTTCTCTTTTATATTCATAGGTTATGAGGGATATAATTGATGAATACATGGAAGAAATTAAGCATGCAAACTTGGCTAATCAACCTTCTCTGGATGCAACACCTTACATCAGAATCTTCTTCTATGATCAATGCACATTCCAATAAACATAGACAGCCGTTTATGGTGTGTGGCGATGTTGATCGATGTGTGACGATGAGGAGTTTAGGTTGGTGATTCATATGAACAATATTTAGTCATATTCGTGTTAAAGGTTGTACGCTCAGAAGCAGACGGGCATTCTAAATGATACTAGTTCATTCCTTTAGTTTCTTTTGTATTTAGTGAAGTCTAGCTATAAAAGAATGGTTAAATAGGTCAAACGGGTTAAATGTGGCTCAAAGTTTATTTTAATCCGTATAACTTTAAAAATCGATCTATAGTATTTATCGAAGAATATTATTATGTGATCTTAGTTGAATCATTAATTATTTAAATGCTTTAAAATTTGACAAGAGAGAGTTGATCACTTATATTTAGGATTTTTGGTAGTGCATAAGTCAATCGCTGCATAAAAGGATGTTTTAATTTTGCTTGTAGTATTTGTACTTGATATATGTAACCACAAATGATCGTAGAAACCAGTAGCAACATTGACCTCACATTTCTTGCCTCCATGTCTGCCAAAACAAGCCCCATTGACCCGAGACCAAGCAATGGTAATGCAACTATTACGGTGTATGTGCAGTTACTAGGATTGTTGTTTTGCAGCTCAAGACCTCTTGGGAATGAAGTTATCATGATTGTTATGGTGTCAACCGTTGTGATGCAGAAAGCCTCATGTTAATGTTGGAACAATTGGACATGTTGATCATGGGAAACCCACACTCACTGCTGCGATAACAAAGGTCTAATTTCGATAGTGAAGTTTTATTTTTAGTCTTCATTTATTATTAGTAGTATTTTTTTATAGAAGGACACAACTATAGTAAAATGAATCACTTAACTATCAAATTGGATATAAAATTTGATGGGGGTCTTTAGATGTGCATTTAAATTAAAACTTCTATGTTAGTGTTGTAATTTATAGTTTGATGTGTTTGGGTAAACTGACTACTAGCTATCAAAATAATCAGGTTTAGATAATCAGGTAAGGAGTTAGTGGTTGTTGACATGTATTACCTAACTATCATTAGCATCAAACAAGTGACCATATGATATTCAGATACCTTTTAGAAGGCATATTCAAACAAAATGTTTATTTATACATGATGATATATCTGCACATACATTGTATTGAGACATAACTTCTTGACTAAAGTGATAAACAAACTAGCCCCGCCCCAAGTGTCTTTCAACCGCTATCACTATACGTTTTACTCAACTCTCATATTTAGTTAATGGGTAATCTCAAAAACTAAATTTTGCATGTTCAAGTAACTCACCAAACAAAAGGTTAGTAGCTATTATTGGCTATTATGTACATCTTCTGTGGTTATGTGATATGTCCTATTGGAAAACTGGTAGGTATGTTTGGCTTTGGCATTTTGAGGATATTAGTGGAACATGCGAGATATATATATATATGTATATATATATGTATATATATATGTATATATATATATGTATATACATATGTATATATATATATATATATATATGTATATATATGTCATATATATATAAAATTTTTATATGTTAGATATATATGTTATATATATATATGTATAATATATATGTTTTATATATATGTATGTATTATATATATGTGTATATATAGATGTGTATTTATTATATGTATGACTATATATTATATGTATGTTTATATCTTGTATGTTATTATTTATATATGTATATATAGAAGTATTATATACATATATATTTTACATATATATATACATTTTATTATATATATATGTGTGTGTGTGTGTGTGATGTGTGTTGTATATATGATATATATACGTATACATATATATACGTATATATATATATATATATATATATATATATCTTTATTATATTGTCAAGGTTACATGTACTTTCTACAATTTGCTTTGTTTGTGTGCAAGCTATTATTATTAAGGTAAAAATGGTAGTTCTCTCTTTACTTTTTTTGTAAACGCAAAGGATTTGACCATATCGGTCTAGTTAATGAAAAATGAGAGCGAAATGCTGCTTGAAAGGGCTACTCTTGCTGAAAATGAGATGACTAAAGGCTACGGTGAACTAAGATAGACCCTACATTCCATTGCTTGAAAATTGTAAATAGAATATGTTTTGTGAGTGATGTATAATATCATACTATATGCAGGTTTTGTGAAGCGGGGGATGTTAATAAAGCTGAGAAAAAACGCTCATAGATCGAGTTGATAGTGCTTTAAAAGATACGACAACAGCAATGAAACAATTGGATAGATCAACGAAAGCAATTGAAGCTATCAATTCTTTTTGCCATCTACGCTCACATGAACCACAAGAGTCTCTCACCAACATTATGCTTTAATTATACAAGGTACAATACTAGGTTACATGAATATACCACCATTAAGTAACATACATAACTTATACTCAAATAAATCACACATTTTTACACAGGTGTGGACGAATAGAGAATCAAATATAATTGCTTCAATCAAGATTAAAGCACACCGAGGATGCTGCATCACATAACATAAACTCAAATGCCGGATAAGGTGATTTAAAATATACCATTGCTATATTGTAACTTCCATTATATTATAAAATACAAATTAAAGCCAGTCACACAATTTGAGCAACAGAAATAAGAACACAATACCACAAAAATTTAGATGGTTATGCGAAGAGGTCAAGGATAAATTAAAACGGTGCATCATGGGCTCTTTATTTTGTATGACTATATTTGTATGTTTGTGTATATACTGATGAGTCATCAGACTAAGAAAACATGGAGTGGGTTTAGCATTTAGGCGTTTTTTGGACTTTGGGCTTTCCTAAAACTATTTACTTACTTCGCTGTTATGTTGTGTTTGGAAGTGTGGTACTTTCAAATATTGGGTTTGACTGCGAGTTTGCTAGAAAATCTAAAAACAACATTGGATTCATTGGTTGTGTGTGCAACTATTCTTGGATGGGTAATGATGATTTCAGTCGGGTTTAATGCAGCCGCCGCCAGGTTTGTTTTTTGATCCCATGGAATAACTCTCATTTATAAATTTACAAAAATAAAATAATATTTGACAAAGTACAATACCTAATGGTTTGTATAATCTATCATGTTCTGTGACTAAAATTATATATATGACAGTGTGAGAGTTAGCAATGAGCTAGGAGCAGGACATCCTAAATCAACAGCATTTTCTGTCGTGATGGCTAAGGTAAACATACTATTGTTTTAAGTATCCACATTGATATCATTAATTCTTAACCTTAGGGTTGAAGTATGAAGACATTTATTTCTTATTTACTTTCATTATTTATGAAATGCAGGGAATATGGTCAGGCTTGATCGGGACATAACAACGACACTCGAAACGACAACAATGCTCACGGCTAACCCAAAATGACGTCCGCTAACCGTCACACAGCAGAGCACGGGCAAACCTACTCGTTTCCCATACAAATCACTACCACCTACCCGTCTTCCTCAATTCAACACACACAATGAACACATAAAAACCCATAATAAATAAATAAATAAATCCAAAAACCAATAAAAAAATTAAAAATCTAAAATCTAAAAACCAAGCTTTCACGTATGTCAGTGGACTAACTTCGGCTCTAGTGGTGGTATGGTAACGTTGGGCCACGTGCGATTGACCCCCATCCCACCCTTGCCACCATACTTAGCCCTCTTAATATATGTATTATTTATAATAATGTGAGTGAGTTGATTAACCTATTAAAGAAATTAGACGAATCTGATTTAGGTTTGAGCATGGGTATCAAAAAAACGATGTGGTATCGAAACCGTACTGGTACCGACTCATATCGGTATCGGTTTTCTTTACCCTGTACGGTACCGGTACCATGAAACTAGGTCAAAAATAATTGGTACCACTAAATTGGTACAGTACTGTTTACGTTTGGTATGTAAATTAGGAGATGGTTGTGTTGTTTGGTTTCTTGTGTTGAACGGTAAGAACCCAATGAGTTGATAAAGATCAAAAAGCTAAGGCAACACTTAAACAAGCTATATGTGTGTTATTGTGTGAGAAATAGTATGTGCCCAAGTGTATGAACTTGTTAGAGTTGTGTGTGATGCCTCCTACTTATAGAGAGTCAATTGGGTTTTAGAGATAAACCCTTGAAGGATGACCGATGGCTGTGAGGATGCCACGTGTTGGTCGTGTGTCTCTTATTGCCTCATGTTAGATTTCACATTTTAACCGTTAGTGACAGTAGTCTCATACGCATGTACTATGCGACTTGAGAAGTGTTACCATGCCAGATGTGGCATGGGTTTATATGGTTCTTATTGTATGTTGATTCGTAAACCATGAATAATAGGCTTGATCCGAGTATTTAGTTAGTGGGCTTGAACCACTTATACTATTACGCTATCAGGTGCCAAGATTGGAATGTAGAAACCAAACACACGATGCAAAGTCTTATTTAATTGATTAACAAGTAAGTGCATACAATGAGTACATATAATGCAAACAAAAAGTAAAACTGATTGTTGATTTTAAACACACAATAATAAAATATATAATATAATACCAAAAGAGCAATTAAGAACTTTCCTTAAGTCTCCCTTAAGAAAAGCTCACTCTAAAAGATATATATAATATATAATATACGTATGTTTTCTGGAAAGTATGATTTCCCGGGTCGTTTTCCCAACGATTTGAGAAATTGAAACCTCGCTTGATATTGGATATTGATTTGAATGGGTTCGAAGATTGATTGGGTTTTCTATAACTACTAATTAAAAGCACAATTAAAAACAAGCAATTAAAAACAATTAAACACTTAACAATTAACGGGAAACAAATAAAACGCGACAAATAAGCAAGTACACTAAATTTAACTCCTAAAAATTCAAACTAAATTTCTAAACCTAAATTAGGACAAAAGAAAATTTTAAGAAAAAGAAAAACATTTTTTTGATTATTTTTTAATTTATTATGAATTAAAAACTAATTTAATCTAATTAAATCCTAAAAAATAGCAAATTAAGTACTAAAAATTTAGAAAAATGATTTTTAAACTTAGAAAAGTCTAAAATAACATAAAAACTCAGAAAACTATTTTTAACTATTTTTAAAATTAAAATCCTATTTTTAAACTTAAAATTAAAAGCTCAAAAATGAAAATTAAAATATAAAAGGTGTAAAAATGATTTTACTGAATGTAAACCTAAAAGTATTTATTCTAATACTAAAAACTATTTTTTTGTAATTTTTTAAAACTTTTTTCTATTTTTTATTGATTTTTCAATTTTTAAATCTACGAAAAATCCTAGAAAATAAACTAATAATGGGAAAATTCTCAAAAATTCAGGAAAAGTCCTATTAGCAACAAGGAAGAAGAGAAAAATAAAACTTAACAAACAGCTAATCAAATAAGCTCTAAAATAAGCTGTATAAGCTACGGCTTATAAAATGAAAAGGAAATGAAAAAGGGTACTAGTATTAAATGGGGGGAAAGGTTACTGGATGAGCTATTGAAGCAAATGGTTAAGGCGTATGGTTGTTGAGTGTGAGGTCTCGGGTTCTAGTCTAGGCAACACCCTTTTTGCTTATTTTTTTATTTTTGCTTTTTATAAAAAACTGAATATTAGGACTTAAAGAAAACTGATTTTTAAGCACTTTTTATGAAGACAACATAAGCTAAAAACCAAAATTTAGCTTAAAATGAGCTTATAAAAGCTGCTGTTACAGAAACTAAGGATTTGAGCTTAAAAAACTTTGTTGACACTTAAAAGCTTGCACAAGCTTAAATATAAGCTCGTTTTGAAAACCAAAAGTTGTTCTGAGAAGCTAATGATGTGTACTATCTAAAACTAATAAGCTAACTTAACCATTATCTCTAAAAGCTAACTGAATTTGAAGATTAAAGTAGAAAACTCAGGAACTATTACTAAGAACTTAAAGACTCAAAAAGCTATAATGAACAATGAGCTTAAACTAAACCTAGAGCTTTTGAAAACTAATTATCCTTACTATAAGCTATTAGTTTAAACAAGAAAATAAGATACTATAACTTTAAATTCTAAATTTAAAAGGCTAACTTCTATTCCTACTATTTTTGGCTTTTTGGCTAATTAATGACTTTTTTAAGCTAAATGTACCTAGGTAAATAAGCTAGTAAATGAAAACTAAGAATTGATCTAACTTAAGCTATGCCTAAACTATAAGCTATATAAAAATAAGACCCTAGATCCTACAATTATAAGCTAAAATGAAGCTCAAAAGTTCAGCAGTACTAACTGATGTTAGTACTGCTGATGCAAATTGCAATTAGTGCAAAACTCAAATGCAAGAATCCTAGAGGGAAAACCTGCACACTACACACTCTATTGAGTATGCTTAAGTAAACTACAAACTCACATTAAGCCTAAAAGGCTTGATTCAGATATTAGCAATCAAAGCAAAAGGAGAAATCTCTCCTGGTGCAGACACATAATAAAATAAGCTTAACTTTCTTTTGATTTTTTGAAAGCTAAAGTTTAAAACTCTTTTCCTAATGATTATAAGTGAAATCAAATCTGACTAAAACAAATTGCACAAATTCCTTTGACTTTTGATTGTCAAACAAGGTTAAACCAAACACCC
Organism: Tanacetum coccineum; assembly: GCA_026074375.1. NCBI lineage: Eukaryota > Viridiplantae > Streptophyta > Magnoliopsida > Asterales > Asteraceae > Tanacetum > Tanacetum coccineum. The sequence continues at coordinate 9,979 of BQNB010121298.1, forward strand.
CTTAATGATAATACAGAAATTGATTGAGATTATTAAATGAAATCTTCTAAACTAAGCTTTGATACCAGACATTGAATAGCTTATAACAAGCTTAAACAACATGATTTAACAACTACTAAGGCTGAATTTAAAGATCTACACTAATGCTACTTATATTTTTGGTTTATAAATAAATTTAAGACAAAATTGAAACACTATGAATCAATTAATTAAGCTAAAACAGATGATGAATAAGCACTATTTAACATTATTAAACTCAAATAAGCAGCTAGAAAACAGATAAGCACAATTAATAAGCAAATAAGCAATTCTAAGCTATTTAAGCAATTTTTAAGCAGTTCTAAACTAGAAATTAAAGACAAGGAAAGTAAAAGAAAGACTTACTTGAGCCTTAGCTTAACAAAGGCATAAATGGCTCAAAGAGCTTATCTACTAGCTCTGGCTTTATATAAAAATAACCAGTAAAGTCCTTGGGATTCCTTTCTTACGAAATCCCCAATCCCATAAGCTTATAATCCAATAGACAAGGTTTTTAGCTTATTTTATTTATTTAGGTAGATTAATAAGTCTGAATTAAGCTCTATCACTAGCTTAGAGACTAGTGAGAGCAGAGAGATTATTGAACATTTGCTTATTATTTTAAAAAGTAGTGAGAGCTTATAATAGATTTTTTTTTAAAGATTAAAACTAAATTTCATTAATATAAAACGTGATTACATAACTTGAAAGGAAAAGTACAACTGATTTAAAAGAAAATTACAATAAGCTATTAATACTCTAAAAGCTAAACTAGGTGTAAAAAGGAAAAAAGATACAATGTGTGTGATAGTGTGTGCTATTTATAGCCTGAAGTTAAACATTCAATGCCTTCCTTGCATCCCACGCTCCTTTTAATCCAAACCGTACAATCTTCAATCATTGGATAATCATGCTAAGCCGTTGGATCACTAAATATCTCACACGGATTGCCAGCGTGGCAATCCGTGATTGAGACACTTGTATTTCTTTTGAGTGTATATCCAGTGTAAAAACCCATCATCTCTTGTGCTTTTCCTCAATTTCACGTGTGCTTCCTTGATGAGATTGGTTTATGAAAAGCTTGAGTGACTATTCTAACCCTGCCATCTTGTAAGAGAGCCCTTGAATTGTCTTCCGTACCCTTAAATTTTGATTTGCCCCATCGTTTGACCATGGGTAACTTTTGGAGAAGACGATGAATAGTACAACTTCTTTTCCCGCTTACTTTTAACTGAACGGGGTAAATAGGATTTGAACTTTGGGTAAATGCAATTTCAGTCCCTCTCTTTGTTTCTTATTTGTAGTATTAAAAGGACTTTTGAAAATGGCATGAATGGTCCTTGTGGTTTTATAAAAGGGGTATTGGGCTAGGGGTCGGGCTTTTGTTGTGGGCTTGGACTTGGTTTTTGGTTTAAAGGTTTCCGGGTATGGTTTTTAGGGTTTAAGGGCCCAATAAGAGTTAGGGACCAATATGGTAACTTTCTGAAACTTGGAGGGTTGATTTGAAACATTTTGAGTTTTTGTCTTCTAGTGGTTGACTTTTGTTGACCAGGGTTTGACTTTTTGACTTTGGCTTCCGGCTCTTGCACGCTCTTCCGTTTCTCGTGTCCGTGTTTGCTTGTTTCTAATGGTTTTCATGTAATTTTTGATATATCCGTACCTGCACACATACAAACACAAACCAAGCATATTTTGCCATTTTCACTGTGTTTTGGGCTTATTTGAGCCTTTTGAAGTATAAACGGATATGTATATGTTACACCTATCAACAATCGATCAGGGTTTTGAAAGCGGTACGAAAAGCCCACAAGGCGTCATCAAGTTTATCGGCCCATCTCGCCCGATGCTCGCCTACCATCCTTTCTAAAATTCTTTTTAAACCTCTATTGGAAACCTCCATCTGGCCAATGGTTTTAGAGTGATACGAGGTCAAAAGCCTGTGTGTAACGCTATATTTTTTAAGAACTTTAGAAAATTGGTCGTTACAAAAATGCGTCCCTCGACCACTAATGATGGCCTGTGGGGTTCCAAATCTAGAAAATAATTGTTTTAAGAACTTAACCACTACTCGGGCGTCGTTGGTGGGGAGCGCTTTCGCTTCAACCCATTTCGAAACATAGTCGACAGCCACGAGAATATATTGGTTCCCTCTTGAAGACGGGAATGGCCCCATGAAATCGATGCCCCAGAGGTCGAAAATCTCACAAACCTGAATAGGATTTTGGGGCATTTCGTCCCGTTGTGAGATCTTCCCCTGACGCTGACATGAGTCACAATGCGTAACAAGGTCCTGGGCATCGCGATAAATGGTGTTCCAGAAAAAACCAGAGTCAAAAACGTTTTTCGTGGTGTCCCCCGGTGGGTCTATTATGGCAAGCTTGGAGAATGTCCATAGCTTCCTGCCCGTTCATACACCGTCGAATAATCTGATCATCACAAATCCGAAAGAGATAGTGGTCATCCCAAAAATAGTGTTGAATATCCTTAAAGAATTTCTTTTTCTGTTGGGATGACATCCCTTTAACAAGCACGTTCCCCACTAAGTAGTTTGCTATGTCGGCAAACCACGGGGGTTTATTGTCGAGATTAAGAGATATCATATTAAGTGATTCTTAAGGAAAATTGTCATTTATTTCCATTCCAACACGATCTCCTTGATATGGGTTTTCTAATCTGCTTAAATGATCGGCCGCGAGATTCTCTGCTCCCTTGTTATCACGAATTTCAATAGTAACTTCCTAGAGCAGAAGAATCCACCGGATCAACCTCGGCTTGGCATCTTGTTTATTAAAAAGGTATTTTAATGCCGAGTGATCCGTATATACTATGGTCTTGGATAAGACTAAGTAAGACCGAAACTTCTCGAATGCATACACCACAGCTAGAAGCTCTTTTTCGGTAACAATGTAATTAGTTTGAGCATCCGAGAGGGTCTTACTAGCATAGTCTACACTTAACTACCCCATATCTATAACAATTACTGTATATCTTATCCTAAAAACTTTTCAGCCTAAACCACCCTATTCATTCTTCCCGTCACTCTCACCTTGACCTCTCCACATTACAAAACTTGCCAAACCTATCACTCTCATATCGAACCCACATCAAACCAACTCACCAGCTAGAAAAACAAACCACGTGGCATCCTACAGAATTTGATTGGATTATTGAAAAAAATCACGGTGTGGATTGAGATTGAAGGACCTTGGGTCTCCAAGATGATTTCAAGGGCTGATTGAAGAACTTTGTGTGGAAGCTCCCACAACAAAAAAACAACAAGCAACAAACTTAAGACTTTAGTTTTTTTTTATAAATTTTTAGGAGTTTCATTGTATAATGGGATCTTGGTAATTTAGGAGTAGTATAAATTTATTTTATGTCATTTTAAATTCTGTCATTTTTACTAAAAAAAAGCCTTGTAATATTTTGAAGTTAATGAAAATTTCAATTTAATTTTAATTTCGTGTTCAATTTTTCTCAATTACAATTATGTTGTTTTCACTTAAATAAGCTCTAAATAAGCTGTTTGTTGTTCACTTTTACTCTCTAAGCTCAAATAAGCCTCCACAAAGCTTATTTGAGCTAATTTGATTGGTTATTCAGCATGGAAAAAGGAAATAAAAATTGGATGATAAGCTGGCCTTGGAAGAGCTTATGGGTGCTTAGATTTGCTTATTTATAAGCTGGGTAGGTTTTTAGAGCTTATTAGGTATCAAAATTATCCCTGTTTAGTTGGGATCTAAGGTTTTCTCCTTTTTCTCATTTTAAGCTATTTTACTGTTTTTGCTTATTTCTGCTTATGTTGTGCTTATTAATGCTTAGTTGTGCTTATTTTATCTTAAAGTAGCTTAACATGTTCAGTTTGTAGCTTAGAAGTTGTTTAATTTGGGTCTTCATTAAAACTATTTTTTTAGTCATTTAGCTTATCAATGTAGCTTATATAATAGTGCTTATTTCACTTAGGTTATTGCTTATTAGTACTTAATTTTCGTAGAACTCCATCTGTTTTCACAAACCTAAGCTTAAAATAGTCTAAATCGAGCTTAAAAATGGATTTTGCCAACTTAAAGCGGTGTTTGGGTTAAGACCCAAAATGGGTCAAAAGGAGTTGTAAAATGGGTAAGGGTCATTAAGCCAACTTTAACACCCTCATTTAAGCTGTTTTAATCAGTTTTAAAATGTTTTTAAAGTGAAAATTTTAGTTTTAAGGTATTCTCTATAAGTGGTTTAAAACTGTGGTAGCTTAGTTTGTTAAATTTGCTTAAATTTTAATTAGGAGCTTGTAAGTATTGTTTTCATGATTATTGATGATCTAAGATGCAGTAGAATTAGTTAGGATAAGTGAGCAATTGCCAATTAAGTTTTTAGTAAAATCTGTCATTGGTTTTTGATTTCATTTTTAATAGTTAAAAAGTCACTTTTCAATTTCACTTTTAGTTAAGTTAAAGTTAGATTTAGGTTTTGAATTTGTTAGCACAAGTAGTTTTTGCTATAAGCTTAATCTGTTCTAGCTTTTTATGGATTTTGAAACTCTTTTACTAGCTTATTTTGAGGCTGCAAAAAGCTAAGTTGCCTTCTTAAAAAAAACCAAAAAGTAGCATACTGAGTATAGCCAGCCTTTTTCATGGCTTATTTAATTTTCAAACTACTTTTAGATTGCTGATTTAGATAGTTTTTAGCATAGGCTTTAATGTTTTGCAAGTTATTTTTCCATAAGGTTCTGTTTAAGGGCTTAAAAATAAGCTCAAAAGTCCCCCTAGGCTGTTCTGTTAACAGTTTTGGCTGTTTTTGCTTATTTGAGTTTTTTCATCTATTAGATTTGCTTCATTTAGGTTTAGTCTTGCTTATTAGGTTAGTTTTTAGCCATTGTTAGCTTATTTAGCTTAGGTTAGGACTTATTTTGGCTTATTAGTATTTTCAGTTCAATATTTAAGGCTCAAAAACCTTTTAAGAGTTCCTGTCATTTTAAGCTTAACTTAACTCAGTTTATTTGCTTATTTTTATTTCCTTGTGTTTATTAAGTTTAGGTATAAGCTTGTTTTAGCTTATTTAGTTTTCACTTTTGCTTCTCTAGTCTTAGCAACTCCAAACAGTTTAGCTATTTTGTCATATAAGCTTATAAGCTAAACTGTCACTTTAAGTAGCTCTTTTCCAGCTTATTTTTAGGTTTTGAAAAAAGTTGTTTTTTAGTTTGTTATTTTGCATATTTTATAAGTTTTTAAAAAGAAAAAGAAAAAAAAATATTTGTTAAAAAGGAGAGGCCATAGGGGTCGAACCTGTGACCTCTCCCTTTGCACACACATGTCCCAAACAACACACACACTAACCACTAGCACCAGTAGGGCCATCTGGTCTTACTTCTCCACATTTAATATAAAACCCCTTTTAGCCTTTTTAGCCTTAAAAGCTTATTTTGCTTATTTACTGCTTATTAAAATAAGTTGTTTTCTTCATCTTATTTTTCCTAGATTAAGCATAGTTCAAAGTACTTTCTGTGAATTTTTTAGAATTTTCCAACTTCGTTTAGTATTTTTAATTACTTTTTTTTTTAAAACTGTTTTTAATTCATATTAAATTAAATAAAAGTCAAAAAAATATAATTCTTTTTTTTAAATTTTCTTTTATCATTTAAGATTGTTAAAAATTAAATTAGCTTTTGTAGGGTTAAAATTTTAGAATTTGGTTTTTTAAAGAACGGGATTTGGTCATGTTCTCGTTTTTCTTCGTTTTTTTCACCTTAATTGCTTTCGTTTTAGGGTTTCCTTTATTTGTTCTTGCATTTTAGTTATTTAGGATTTATAAAAAGTTAAAAAATCATTTTAGGAATAAATTTTGATAATTTAGGTTTTAAGTCACGTTCTTTTTTTAGGATTCCCGTTAACGTTTTTAATTTCGTATTTGATTTCGTTTTTAGTTTAGCTTGCCTTTTAATTGCTTTTTCCCGTAGAATTAGAAAACCCATTCAAATCCTTGTTATATTCAAACATCAAATATCAAACCGACTCTCGACTTTCCATTGTACGCCTCGTTGGGAGAACGACCTGGGTGATCACTTGCCCGGAATCATTTATATCATACCCGTGAGTTTGTTGACCCTTTTCCTAAAGGGTTGACTAGGTTGACTTGCGGGGATTTTTATATTTTGATTAATATTATACTACTATTTGATACTTTGATCCCTAAAAAGGGCCATTATCAAATATGCAATAACTTTTTCTCTTTGCATTAACACCGCTCCTAAACCTTGATGTGATGCATCACAGTAAACGACAAAGTCATCGTTTCCTTCTGGTAATGCTAAGATTGGAGCTTCACACAATTTTTGTTTTAGCAGTTGGAAAGCTGACTCTTGGTTTTCTCCCCAAATATACTTTTTGTTTTTCTGGGTTAATTCTGTCAAAGACTTTGTAATCTTCGAAAAATCTTTGATAAATCTCCGATAGTAGCTGGCGAGTCCTAAGAATTGGCATATTTCTGTAGGTGTAGTAAGAGATGCCTAATTCTTAACTGCTTCAATCTTGGCGGGGTCAACGTGAATTCCTTGGCTGTCAATCACGTGCCCAAGAAATTGCACGATACTAATCCAGAAATCACATTTGGAGAACTTGGCATATAATTTCTCCTTTTGAGTAATTCCAAGATTATTCTTAGGTGATTTGCGTGTTCTTTGTTACGGGAGTAGATAAGAATATCATTAATGAATACTATCATAAATTTATCCAAGTATGGTTTACACACACAGTTCATGAGATCCATGAATACAGCAGGTGCGTTAGTTAAACCAAATGGATTGGAATTCATAGTGTCCGTACTACGTTCTGAAAGCAGTCTTGTGAATATCTTCATCCCTGACTCTCAGTTGGTGATAGCCTGATCTTAAGTTAAATTTTGAGTAAACACTCGAACATTGAAGTTGGTCAAATAAATCATCGATCCTGGGTAATGGGTAACGATTCTTTATGGTGAGTTTATTCAACTCCCTGTAGTCGTACACATTCTGAAAGATCCGTCTTTCTTTTTAACAAATAAGACAGGAGCTCCCCAAGGCAAAGTACTTGGTCGGATAAAAACTCGGTCTGCTAACTCTTGTAGATGGTTTGATAGTTCCTGCATTTCTGAAGGAGCTAATCTGTAAGGTGCTCGAGCTACCTGTGCCGTTCCTGGAATTAAATCGATTTGGAATTCTACTTGGCGAATTAGAGGAAGGCCGAATAGATCTTCAAGAAAAACTTCTAGAAATTCTCTAACTACCGGTATATCTTCTAGTCATTTTTCGTCTGACTTATTCTCCATTACTTGGGCTACGAAAACTTGATATCCTCTGGATATATACTTTTCGGTTTTTATACAGGATATAAGGCTTAGTCGGGTTTTACTTCGATCACCTCGTCTGATCAAAGTTTCACCGTCGATTGGGATGTTAACGACTTTCTAGTCACAGATAATTCTAGCATGATAATTGGATAACCAATCCATACCAATGACGACGTCGAAACTACCAAGTTTAATCGGCATGAGATCAATTTTGAAAGGTTGGTTTAACAAGATCAGAGTGCAACCCTGGATAACGGTATTAGTGCCTACTAGGTTTCCATCGGCCATTTCAATGTCGTAGGTGATATCTAGTGTAATTGTTGGGATATTAAGCATAGAAGCAATAGATATGGATACGAAACTTTTATCGGCTCCTGAATCAAATAATACTCTAGCTAGATGTTGGTTTAGGAGGAACGTACCCGTGACTATGTTCGGATCTTGGTAAGCATTCTTGTCCCTCAGCATGTATGCTCTCCCATGGGCATTGTTGTTTGCTCTTGGGCACTGACTTTTGTAGTGCCCTTTCTCTCCGCAGGCATGACAAGTTACGACTACTGGTTGTAGGTTGCTTCTAGTGGCTGGCCCTTTGTTTTTGCAGTTCCTGGTCTGATAAATTATGTTAAATATATAACATAATTATTTTATAGTGTTTCAATCGATGAATGAAACGATAATTGTGTCGAATTTTAATAAAATCGAGTCTTATAATATTTAAATATATTTTTATAATTAATATAAAAATATTACATTTTATACCCTTGAGAATATGAAAATGACAATATATACCTTTGGTATATATTAATTTACACTTTTAACCCTTTAATTATATTTTTAAAATATTAAACCTTTAACTTTGGAAATTGGTAAAACAGGCCCCTGTGGTTTAAATTTGGAGTATTTACACTTTTGGCCCGAAAGTTTAATAATTACAAAAGTTACAATATATACCCTTATGCATGAAATGTTTTGCGTTTTTAGTCCAAATTCCAAAATCTTTGTATTTTTGATCTCAAAATCAATTTGCAGCATATAGCTTATTACTATAAGCTAAAATAAGTAAGTTTTACGAGCTTGTAGCTTATAAAAAGAGCTTATGAGCTTAAAAATCCAAAAATGGGTACGTTTGGTTTAGAAACAATAACCCGATGGGTTAGAGATTTTAGGATTAGTTTTAATGATTATAAAAGTGATAAGTGAGCTTATAGAAATAGCTTATTACAACAACTTATGGCTTATAGCTTATTAGGTTCATGAAAAAAGCTTTTAGGGTTTTAAGGGCACGTTTGGTTTAGGAAAACCAAGCATGTTACTTAGGGTTTTAAGAGCTTAAACATATAGCTCAATCCAAGCTTACACATGATCTAAAACATATTAGGAGCTTATTGAACAAGTTATAGGACTTACTAGGGCTTATTAGGGTTTGAATGACTTGGAATGGGTCGTGTGACCTTGGAGATGAATCAAGGATCCTTTGATCTTATACCTTGGCTTCTCTAGTGGATTAAACTTCTTCTCTTTCTCTTCTTTAGCTCAAAATAGGTCAAGAGCAAGTGAGTGTGTTTGATAAAATTGTGTGTTTGTGAAAGTATATGTGTTTCGTGTATATATAGGCCAAGGAAGGAGTAGTGGCCAAGATGTGAGGAGTGGTGGCCAAGTTCTATAAAGGTGTGACTAAGGGAAGTTAGGAACCTAGCTTAGAGAGGTGTTATGAGATGGAAGGGGTTCGGTTAACAAGGGTGGTGACAAGGAGGTGAGGTGGCGGCATAGTGGTGAATGGGTGGTGACAAGGTACTTTACTTGGAGTGCAAGGTGACAAGGTGGTGATAAGGAGGTGAAAGGGAGCTAGGAAGGTGATGACAAGGTGCTAGGGTGATGGGGATAAGGTGGTGGATCATGGTGGAGGGTGCTTGCTTGGTCTTGGCTTGGTTCGACTAGTTTAAGTGGTATCGGGTTGTTTAGGATTTCGGTTTAGGTTTAGGGTTTAAGTTGAGTGTGTGGTTAGGGTTTAGGGTTTCGGTTTAGGGTTAGGGTTTAGGGTTTTAGTTTAGGGTTAGGGTTTAGGGTTTAGGGTTTCGGTTTAGGGTTAGGGTTTCAGTTTAGGGTTATGGTTTAGGGTTAGGGTTTAGGGTTTAGGGTTTAGGGTTTCGGTTTAGGGTTAGGGTTAGGGTTTCGGTTTAGGGTTTGGGTTAGGGTGATGGGGACAAGTTAGGTTTTTGGTTTAGGGTTAGGGTTGTTTAGGGTTTCGGTTTAGGGTTAGGGTTTCGGTTTAGGGTTTAGGGTTTAGGGTTAGGGTTTAGGGTTAGGGTTAGGGTGATGGGGACAAGTTAGGTTTTGTTATAAACGTTAACGTTTAAAATCTGTTTTGATATAACATTATGGAAAGTACGTTAAATAGATAATGTATGGATTTTAAAACATATTATTTGACATATTAGAATGTTTACTTGACATAAACGTTGATGGAATTGGTATTGGTGGTTGCGTGAGCTCGTTTACTTTGGAAATGTAAGTTGCGTTACATTATGGATGGAATAAAGCAAAAATATTTCCATGAAAATGGTTGCATCTAATTTAATATATGGAAATTACACTGAGGAAAATTGCATATAATTTAACAGATGGATAATTACATAGAGGAAAATTGTGGGTTGTTATAGTCTCCCAACCTTAAAAGAAATCTCGTCTCGAGATTTAGTTGGATGCTGGAGTAATGTTTGGAAATAGATGTGGATACTTGGCACGAATTTGATCTTCACGCTCCTACATAAATTTTGGTCCTCTTTTAGAGTTCCATCTTACTTTGACTATAGGGATACGACTTTTTCTCAGTTGCTTGACTTCTCGATCCATAATCTCTACTAGTTCTTCCATAAAGTTGAGTTTATCATCGAGCCAAAGCTCTTTCATTGGAATGACAAGGGATTCGTCAGATAGGCATTTCTTTAGATTAGAAACGTAGAAGGTATTGTGGACATTATTGAGTTCTTCAGGAAGTTCAAGTGTATATGCCACTGGGCTGGCCCTTTTAAGGATCTTAAATGGTCTAATGTATCGGGGGTTAAGCTTTCCTTGCTTTCCGAATCGGATAACACCTTTCCGAGGTGACACTTTTAACATAACCCGATCTCCAACTTGAAATTCTAAAGGCTTTCGCCTTACATTGGCATAAC
>BQNB010121299.1:0-20483 GCA_026074375.1 Tanacetum coccineum
ACGGATATAGTAAATAGATGAATAATGGATATGGGATGCTCAGCGGATCGGATATAGATAACGCTTTTTCATCCATCGATGATTCATTCGCTACCCAGAATAATTTATTTTATAGACTAAGGTGTGATTTGGTTTTTACATATGAATCAATATCGGTATTGGTTTGCCAAAGTTATGGAATGATAATTAGTTATTTTTGAAAAAATTTCTCTGGAATATATTTGGTTTGGTTATTAGTTTATTATTAAAAAGTGACTTATTTTGAAAGGAGTGAAAAGACAATCGAACTGAAAGCAAAAAATATTATATAGGCATGTTTATCGATAAAAACCAAGAAACAATATTGAAAAGTCACCCTCTCGCCTTGATTTCCTTGATCCCTGGATCTATGAGTTTTAATGATTGCATTCTGCAAAATAAACATATTATACGTCATCCATTTCCATTCTTTCACACTAAAACCTCTAAAGCAAACATCCTCTAAAAGTATACAAGTTATAACTTAATAAGGGTCTGTTTGGTTCGTTAAAGGTTTTGGATATAGATTTGGATTAAGATTTAGATTTGGATTTAGGTTTTGATTTGATGTAAAAAAGTATGAAAGAGAAAATATATAAATGTTATAATATTATTATTTTAAAAATAAAAAAAGAAAATTGATTATATTTTTTATTATCAAATAAGTAATAAATTATAATGAGTGGCGCAAATTAAATGTGAGCCTATTTTTTGAGAAAAAGACAAAAGACATCATAATACATTTTTTAAAAGTTAGCTTTGTGCACCGGATTCGTATATGGGCTTATATTTGGCATTGAACCCAAACTGTGGCCCTACATTTTTATACCAAACATATGTTTTTAGGAGTCAATCTACCCCTACAGTGTAAAAGTCATAAAACAAACGGGACCTAATAGTAATGAACTATGATCATGTATTTTATTAACTTGTAATATTTAATTAGTAACGATTTTAGTGACCAGTCACATGTTTTGTGCACGTGTGTGATTTACATATTAACTAATTTTATTTTAGAATTTTAGTTTAATATATGAGTATTTAAAATTTTGACCGTGTTAAATGTTTTGAGATTGTGATGCAAATGCACTAATAGTTATGCACGAGTTCTTGCATGAACTTTTTCATTATGTATCAGTATTGATTAATATATTGTATAGTTTTTCGTTGGAAGAAAGATTTGATTTTGTTAAACTGACATTGTGTTGACGTTGATGTTATTGTTTAGATTTTACAATTGATATCATGTTGTACATAATATGCATAGGTAATAACATGTAATGACCTTTGATGAAGTTAAAAGATGAAGTTTAAAAGAAATCTCTTTTTACGGATTCTTTATTTATATTTTTAATATTATTCAAGGTAAACACCATTTATGCTCTGTGTACTATTTTCCTGGTCTCATTTTGCATACTGAACTCACGAAAATCTCATTATACAGTATCAAACTGGTGGTAGCAGGTTATGTCCACTATGTTACCGGTCAAGCCGGTTGCTTGACTTTTCAATAAAGTATACATCAGCTAATAAAATCCACGTTTTTAAAGATAAATTTATTCCACATAACTGGTTCTTCTTCTCCTTTTTTCCTTGCCATAACCCATAAAAATTCTATCTTTTTTTTTCCAACCAGTTCACCGGCTACAACCAATAATTCATCTTTGTTATATCTCCCTAATCCTTTGGATCCTGTTAATACAAATATTCGCGTGAAACGATATTTATATTTAACGATCTCCAAGTTTTGATAACAAATATAATGTCATAGTACGTAAAAGTTTACGTAAACAAGTTATTTAGTCGTAAGTTTACTTGCCGACGTCATATCACTTAAGGTATGAATATGACATTATAAAGCGTAGTTAATGATCAAAGAAAATATTTTGTCTTGCATACTAATTTAATCATTTGCATAAACCTTTACTAAACAAATAATTTCAAATAAACACATGATTAATAATCAACTAGTTATATTAATCAATAAGACAAAATAGGATTAACCATGAGTGGAAATATTCTTTCTATATATTTTCAAATCTAGAAAATCTTTCCATTTTAATGATAAGAAATATTTTTTTCTAGAAGTATCTAATAAATCTGAGTTTTAAATACAATTAGGATCTCTTGTAAAGATTTATGGTTAACCACTAAATGACAAAAAATCGGCTAATTGTCATCCACATATCCACCAAAAAGGAAGACGGATTGGAGGTATGGTGGATCAGTCGATCCGTGGAGTTGGCATATGCTGGCAGAATTTGAATCCGAATTTTTGCCTATAAATAGGAACCAAATGTTCTCATTTGCCAAACTCTTTCCCAACTTTTCTCTTGCATATTATTTTATTTCATACATTCTTTGATCATTATACTTGTTATATAATCCATTACAAGTGATCCAATCATTCCACCCTTTAATGAAGAACACAAAGAAGATGTCAAGCTTCAAGTGTTACTAGTTTAGTAGTGTCATCATATTTATGATATTTATCCACCATCATCTATTTGTCTTGTGTAATCATAGTTGTATGATTGGTTAGTATTTTAGGCGTTAAAATACATAGTGTGTTAGATCGGTTCTATCTTGAAGTAGAATTCAGTATTTAGCTTAGTACCAAAAAATGTATAAGCTACGTGTATGGTTTTCTCCGCCTAAAGGGAGCTTGTTGACATAGTGAAGAAAACTCTCAACTTGGGTACTCTAGGAGTGGAGTAGGGCGAAGAGGAGTGATAACGCTTAAAATGAGTATATTTTTAGGCGCGTTAACCGTGTTTTTGTATGTGTTATTTGGCTAATTAACGAGCTTTTGCTACTAATGAAGAATATGTGTTTTTATCTAAACACTTAACCAATCAATGAAGAAACTAGAGAGAGAAAGGGATAGAAGGAAGGTTTCTAGAGAGAGAAAGAAAGAGAGAATATTAGATTACTAGTGTGTGTGAAAAAGAAATCAACCAACACCCTCTCCAAGCTATGGAGAGGGTATTTATACATCATATAGCCGCGGCATATAGAGGCCTTGATGGGCTTTCTATGGGCTTTGGCCCTTTTACCTTACTAAGGTTCCAAAAACTATCTAAGACCTACGAGCTACATATTTTAGGAGTGACCGAGTCTTTTCTCGATTCCTAACAATCTCCCCCTAAGGAAGGTCACATCCTTTTACAAAAATCTTAAACTTAGCATTCTACGAATGTCTTCGGTCTTTGCTCGTGGTCTTGAATTTTGTCTTTCAACTTGTGATATACGTAGCGATCTTTAGACTTTTGGCTTGAGCTTATTTCTTTAAGCTTGACTTGCATGTGATATTTGAGCTTCTTAAGATCATCAGACAAATATAATGTTTTATCATCATCTTGTGATCTTTTGCCATCTTCTGTACTTGTGACCTTCAGACCGACATGCTTATACTTTTCTTGATCTTGAAAGCTTGTATATTCATATTTTTTAAAGTTCTTTAACTTTAACACTTCGTCACTTCAAGAAGGACGTACGATATCAGAGTAGCAGAAGTCTTGAAACATGTACTTTAGCTTTCATAATGTCTTTACATTTGTTGGTCGAGTATGAGCATATGGCTATGAATCTTGACTTGTTCTTTAACCAGCTGCGGGCACCATTGTGATTACCTGCATGAAAGGGTTAGTGATAAATAACATATATGGACGAAAGTGTCTTTGTCACTTCGTCTAATATGGTTGCAATAATCACGGTTCTCCGTTAATCAGTATAAATACTGCCTATGATAAGGTAGAATTCCGAAGAATCTCATTGACAGGGTTTCGCAGCTGCACTAGCCGTTCTTATTACCGGAGCATCTCAATGCAGACAACACGGTATGAGTTAACCAGTAAGACAAAGTCTCACCGATTGAATCAAAAATTGATTTGAAAATCAATCGACGTGTCACTTGCTAAAGTGATTTTGTGACACATCCAGAGTTTTATGCATTTCAAAATTAGTCAATCGTCAATTCATAGTCTGGACTGAATCGATATCTAGTGTCACAAGTTTGATCCATATAGGATCTCACAAGTCACCTACCGCAGAGCTTGTTTGATGTTGGCTCTGGAAGGATTTCCATCGTCAATGTGAATACTTAAGTATCACTCTGATGTTCTAGCAATATCACAAGGATAATGCGTAGGACTCTTAAGATATTACTTGTTTTCATAGTGTATGAAAAACAACTATATTAGAATAGTGCCCTAGTGAGATTTATGGATGATCTCTTTATGGCTCTAGACTCGATAGTGCACTTTACTTTTAGTAATCGAAGGCTGGAGCAGACTGCCACCTTTTCAATACCAACTAACTTAGAGTGAGAAAGTTTATAGAAATGTATGTAATCTCCGTGAGAAATGAAATAAGAGTCTTTTGAGAGACCTTGAGTAGCTAGGGAGGGTTGTGCATTGCATTACTAGGTCCATGATGACTATCTTCAATACTAGACAACAACTTAGTATTGTTGATAGCATATGTATTGACCCGGTTTCTGCCTAAGTGTAAGGAGGGCTTTTTTCTTTTCACCCTTTATCTTAACTTTTCTTTTTCATTCTTTAACCCCTTCAACACTTACCAAGACTTCATCACTAACACCTTGTTGGGTTTCTTCCAGTGTTAGCTCTATCTTAATCTGTATTTTTCCCTTTTCTCACTTTTTTTCCTTTTGTATCATACATATGGACTTCTATTCTCTCTAATGGAATGTCCCTAGGTAGATCTCTTTGGTTCTGGCTCGATCATGGGAACGAACACCTATACCTAACCAACTTATGACTCCAATAAATTAAGTACATGGTTGGTCTTTTGGTATTGTTCTCAGCCTTAAAACCATTTGAAAACATCGATCAAGGTACATTGTGATATAAATCAAAACATTTGGTACCTTGATGGTTTTTCACTTTCAAAATTGCTCCCCTGCATAAGTGCATCGATATTCGAAAATGTTTAGCACATACGAGGAAGAAGCTGCACTAGAGTCATTAAAATCATATTTTACAAGTTATATATTTTAATCACATTTTCTTCCCTTATTAAAAATGTCAAATCTCTTGATATTTTAGATATCAATTGATTCAAATATGTATGAAAATTATTTAGGGAGAAAAATGTTCTAATTATATATCAAGCCTTTTATTGGGAACATTTTGATGCTCCTCCTCAATTTATAAGGGAATTATATAGTGTTGTGTATGTTAATTTGAATTTTTTTTAATTATTAAGAAATTCTTAAAAATTCGTACTCAAACACTATATATGCCTATTATTAGTCTTACACTACCTATATACATATTCACAAGTTTTTTATAATTACAAGGTTTGACCTGTAAGAGTAGGACAAAATATGACAAAGTCATATTGTCTGCTGAAGCAGTCTAAGGTCTTCTCCGTATTTCCTTCCACCAACAAACTTTTCCAAGCTTCTCATCAACCTTCTTTCCAACAACTGATGATCAATGTCTTTCACCATGATGCGAGATCGTTTTTTGTCCAAATTATCCTATCTCCTTCTTGGCATAACACTTGTATAACCCATCTCCAAGTTGTTGAGCATGTTTTTGAGTTTATCCCGAACTGATATGAGTGTACCGTTGATTGCAGTTTAATACACTATAAAATATATATACTAATATAACCTTAAGAGCAATTAAGAAAATTCCTTAAGGAAAATTCACTCTCAAAAATATATATAATATAATATACAATACGTATATTTAACCGGGTAAATATGATCACCCGGGTCGTTTCCCTAATGACTAGTAAAATTGACACCTCGTTTAAGCTTGGATTCTGATTTGAATGAAGCGAAGATATTTTTGATAATCTATATCTACTAAATAAAAAGCAACAATTAAAATTGAACAATTAAAGGCAATTAAACAATTAAACAAATACGAGAAACAAATAAAACACGACGATTAAGCAAATAGACTAAAATTAAACCCTAAGATTGCAAACTAATTTTCTATACCTAAATCAGGATAAAAGAAAATTTTAAGAAAAATAAAAATATTTTTTAGATTATTTTGGATTTTTTTATCAATTAAAAACTATTTAATTCTAATTAAATCCTAAAAATAAAAAAAATAGAAAATAATTGAAATTATATTTTTCCTAAGTAAAATAAGTAAAAAGAAAATTTTAGAAAAAGGAATTACTATTTTTGGCTTTTTAGATTAAAAGATATGATTTTTCTAAAATTTAAACTAATTAAAAACTATAAAAATAATAAAACTATTAAAAATAAAATCCTAAAAATTTTATAAAAATTACACTAAATAAAGAAAAAGTGCAGAAATTTATAAAAATTAAAAGCCCTAATTTTTTACTTTTTATAAAACTTTAATTAAACTTATTAAAAACTAAACCTAAATACTAATTAAAATTAATTAAACTAATTAAAAATTAACCTAAGGACTAACGGTGCAAAGGGAAAAAGGACTAACTGAGTAACTAGCTAACTAACGAAGGGACTAACTAAAAAACTTAAAAGTTACAAACTCAGCCCCTGAAAGCCCAGCCCGATCACAAATTTAGCCCAATTAAGCCCAAATTAAGGTGAACTTTTAAAAAGTGCTTATTATTAAAAACTCAAAAGAGCAAAGTTGTAGAATAAGCTGGGGGGAGTAACTTTAATAAAAGCAATATGGGCTGAATCCCACAGATAAGCTCATAAAAAGCTTATCAATAAGCTGACCTCAGTGAGGAGGGCTTATCTTGGGTTTTTACTAAATAAGCTATAAAAAGCTCAAAATAAGTTCAAAATGAAAAAGGAAAAGTGATCTGAAAAGCTCATGATGTGCACTAACTAATTTTTAAAAACTAAAAGGCTTAAAAACTCTTAATCCTATCTGAAATTGATAAGCAAGATAGCTAACTCAGGAATAAACCAAAAAGGCACAAAATTCTTATTAGCTAAAAAGCTCAAAAAGCTAAACTAGACTATAAGCTTCAGAGAACTTAAAAATCAACTTATTAACTATCTATTTAAGCAATAAAATCAACTACCTTAAGCTAGGATTCAAATTTTAAGAAACTAGTGTTCTAACCTACTGTTTTTGGTCTTTTGGCTGTTTAAGCTGTTTTTTAAGCAACAATTAAGCTAGCAAATAAGATTTGAAATGAAATATAAGCAAAGATTATTCTAATACTACTAGAAAACTAACACATATCTTAAATTTAAGCCCTAACTCCTACAATAGCTAAGCTAATATTGAGCTTAAAGATCAGCAGTACCTTCTGATGAAGGTGCTGCTGATGCAATTTCCACAAACCAAGGCCAAAGTGCAGGCACTCTTGATGGTGCAGCTGCACTTGACACACTCTATTGAGTGTGTCAAAACTAATCTCTTAGATGTGTGACAAACACAATTCAAGTAAAATCCAAGCTTAAAGGGCTTCTTTGGACAAAATTTCACAAGCAAAAAAGAAAGGCAATACTTGCCCTGTTGTAAAAAACAAAGATAATAAGACATATCTTTTGATAATTAGGAAACTAACTTTTTAAAAACTCTTAAACTACTAATTTTAAATGAAAAACTCAATTTAATAAAGGAAATCGGCATTTCCTAATTGACTTTTTGAGGGTCCAATACTACTTAAACCAAACACCCTTTATGTTATTGACCAGATTTGATTAGGCTTGGATTTCAAACTCCTACAACTAACAACCTATGATACTTGTTAATTAATGGTTTATACTAACCTCAATTAACATGATCTAACAGCAGATTAAGCTGGAAATTAAAAAGATTAAAAGCTACTCTAATTATTATTTTTTTGTTTTTTATGAGTTTTATACAAGAGAATGCAAAACTAAGATCTTATGAGACTTTAAGCTAAAAACAAATGCATACCATTAACTATTAAGACTAATAAGATGTCTAAAAAAACTCAATTAGCAGCGAACTTAAGCAAAATAAGCAAACTAATAAGCATATTAAGAGCAAACTAGTTGTATAACTATTTTAAAATAGTAATGAAAAATGCAATGAATTTTAAGAAAACTTACTTAACCCTCTAGCTAAACAAGATGTGTACCAATTAAGGCAGCTACAAGCTCTCTAACTTAATAATAAGCTAGGGTAATAGTCCTTGAGGGATCCTTCCATTTTAAGATCCACCTTCCAATAGCTTAAAATCCAATAAGTCCAAGTTAAGGTAATAGTTTTTTAGCTGATTTTAAAGTAGTTTAAGTAAAATTAAGGTTATTTAAGCTCAATCATGAGCTTAGAGACTCATGAGAGCTCTTTATGAGTAGCTTATGGCTTTAGCTTTAAACAAATTGATATGAAAAATAAGAAAGGATTATGAGAGATTTTCTAAAAAAATTGGAATTACAATAATAAATAAAATTGGTTACAATACTTGAATATGAAAGTTACAATGTTTTTTAAAAGAAAATTAAGCTGGGAAAAAGGGAATTTAAGCATAAACTTAATTCTAAAGCTACAAGCTAATAACTAACTAGGTGAAATGACGTATATCATTATGTGGATTGTTGAGGGCTTTATTTATAGCTGAATCAAAGAACTTCTAGCCCCTTGCTTTCATCATTCATCCACCTGATTTTCTTTCCATTTTTGATTTTTGTTTTTGCCATTGGTATCACTAAGTGACCTCACACGGGATTGCCAACGTCGGCCAACTCCATGTTGGGAGGCACGCTTGTGGTTTCTTCTTGAGTTAGTTAGCACCAAATAAACCATTCACATAATGTGTGCTTTCCCCATGGCTTGAGTGTCAAGCGAGCTTTAGTGCGAAGCTTTAAGTAAACCCTTGATTTGACTGATATGGACCCTCCTTAGTGTTAACGAGCTCATGAATTTGGACCTTTACCCTTTATTTATCATTTGCCCTCTCATTTTTAATCCATGGTAATCAATGAAGACGAATGATCAGTAAATGGTCTTCGCGCCATTTTTTATAACTGTAAATCGGGCGTAAAAGTAGTTTTGAAACTTTGGGCTTTTGACAATACTAGCCTTCTCATTACGTTTCCCTGTTCTGTTATAACATAACTTAAATAAATTGCAAAGTTTGTGCCCTTGTGGTTTATTTAAAAGGGAAGTAGGCTTAGTAATGGCTTATGAATTGGGGGCTTTTGGGCCTTACTAGATTAGTGGTAAGGTATTTTTGGGTAGTTGAAGGCCCA
This sequence comes from Tanacetum coccineum, assembly GCA_026074375.1. Lineage (NCBI taxonomy): Eukaryota > Viridiplantae > Streptophyta > Magnoliopsida > Asterales > Asteraceae > Tanacetum > Tanacetum coccineum. The sequence goes on from BQNB010121299.1 coordinate 9,179, forward strand.
TTTAAACTTTCCTTGGGCCCAATATGGGAGGGAGGGGGACATCTTTTTTGAATTTTGTGAGAGTTGAGGGACCAAGTGAAATATTTTGAGGATTTTGTCCCTTTTATTGTTTGACATTAGTTTCATCTTTGACTGACTCTTTGGACTTTTATGGTTGGTTTTGACTGAGGCTTGACTTTTCTGGTTCTTTTTGTTACTTCTGATTCTCGTGTCGCTGCTTGCTGTTTTTGACTGTTTTCTTGTAATTTTTTTGATGTTTATCCTTTACCTGGCACACACAAAACACAAATACAAGGCATATTTTTTTGCCATATTTTGTTTTTTTTTCGTTTTCGGTCGGTTTGGTTTTAATTGGATATTTTTGTAACATCCGAGAATTTCGAATTTTGCATGACGATGTCAATCTTTTGACTTTTTGGGTCTGACTTGACTTATAAGAACTGATCATCTAAATCACGTTTTCACGACTCGGACTCTAAAGCAAATTTGATGTGGAATGACATTCCTGACACTTTTTAGTTTTGCCCGAGACATGGAAACGAGCCGAAAAAGGGGCTTATCCTCTATCTAATAAGCACCGCAAACTTTTTAGAAACATATATACAACGCTGGTAAAAAAAAATAAAAAAAATTTAAATTTGTTTTTAGTTATCAGTTTTTTATGTACTAAAAAATATTATAAAATTATTCATCATTTTTTTTATCTAAAAAGCGTTTTGAAAACGCGAATTTTCGGCAGTTGTAATCCATTTTTATTTTCAGACGGAGCGAAACCGGTTCACAAAATGATATAACAATTATTTTATAAAAATGTTATAAAATATTTATGAAATATTATCCTAGTGAATACTCTTTTTATCGGAAAATATTAATTTTAAAAACACTGCGCAGGTTCGAGAATGTGATTCAGTCCGTTATGTCGCTCAAATGAGTCCTCGAACCATCTTTTATCAAAAAGTATAATAAAATGTACACTTTTAACCCCCCATCTAGTTTAACTTTTCATTTTTTTAAATATATATAGTATTTTAACTTATACATCTTTTTTTTGTCATTTCACGCTCTTATTTACACACACCCTCACATATACTCTCCCTCCCCACCCTTTCTTCTCCGGGCGAGGCTCCCACGCCGATCATGGCCTCCCACCCACCACAGCCGGAAAAACTTTTCGGCGTGGATTTTTCCGGCAAGACCAAAAAGGCTCTCGTTGGGCCGATCTACCGTCCCCTAGGTCACGCAATTCACGCGCCACCTTCTTGACCCCACTGTCAGCCACCTCCCTTCTCCTAGCCACCGCCAATTTATAGCACCAAGGGTGAGTTTGCTTCCCGTAGGTTACAAGCCACGAATGGTTTCTTCTCGTGGGCTTGTTTCGTTTTGGTTTAACAAGCCCCAAAAAGGGACGCATTCGAGCCGTTGTTTTCGGGTTTTATATCACCTCATGGGAGCGGGTCGTGGTTTGTCAACAACACAAAAGGGGCAGGGTTCGTGGTTTTGGTACAAACAAACAAAGGTGGTCGGGCTGTGGGACAGACGCAGGCGGGATGTGTTTAGCAGCTAGGGGAGTTTAGGGTGTTTAGGGGTGTTTAATTTCGGTGGTAAAACGCCACACATATGGGGTGTTTGGTTCGGCTATATATACGTTCCAAGGTGGTGTTTTGTTTCGGGTTATAACTGCCGGGGGTGTTGGTTTGGTCGAGGTTGGGCATGTCGAAACAGTCGGGCTATGCACCGGGTGTGGTCACAGCCGTTTTAGGTGCGTTTGGCATGTGCCACCACGCGACGGGGGTGCGTTGGTTTGGGACACAGCCGACTTAGGGTGCGTTATTTCCAATGTGTCGGGGGTTGGGTGGGTGAGTGGGTTAACACCGATGAGGGGTGCATTGGTTTGCGGGGCTGCCGGGTCTAGCGGGTCGGGCATGGGGTTTGTTTGGATTGTCTTATAACACCAAGGGATTGTGTTTGTTTGTTTGTTGGCGCTGTCGGAATAAGCAGGGGACAGCCGAGGGGGATGTCGGGTTTGGTTTGCTAACTATAGGGGCGTTTGGTTTTGGGCAGAAATGACAAGGGTGCGTTTGGCTGTCACAGCCCACAATGGGTGACGTTTGGATTTGAGTTTAATAAAAAACAGGCTGTATGCGTTTTGTTTAACAGCCAGCCCACAAGGGTGCGTTTGGATGTCCATCAGCGGGGTGCGTCGCGTTTGAGTGTGTTGTCACCAAAATAAAGTGAGTTTAGTTAAACGCGAAAATATAATAAATTGTTTCTAATTTAATCGATTTATATATATGTGATGAAAATATTAGAACTTGCAGCGTGGTCTAGTTAAAATATGGATATAATTATTAAAACGAGTGTTATTATTATATAAGTGATATTTAGTAATATTTGAGACGAGAATTGGACTAAAAAAAATGGACTTTAGTGCATTTATATAATGAGTAATTTAAAACAGAAAATAGATCGTGGGATATTCGGAATTCGAGACTTTGATAAGTTAGACTTTCGGTTTACACAAATATAACAAATTATATTTTGACGGACGTTTAGACATAAAACGGGACTTCTAACTCCAATACGATGTAATGGATCGGAAATCAGAATATACACTTTAGTTATAATAATCAGGTTATTTTTAATAACATCATTAAAAATGAAAGATTTATTAATTAAATGTTTTGATCACTTTCGAGTCCGTTTCAGCCTTTCGGCAAAACACGAAAGTTGTTCGTAATGGCATTTTACTTCTGCCGCGAGGCTTATCGGCTTTAGAAATTGAAGATAAGTTATGATTGACGATTGGACGGAAATAGTATATATTCATAAAATATACTAAAGGTTAAGGTTTAAAGACGCGCAAGTAGATTTCTCATCACATGTATATATGACTGCATACATATAAAAATATGTATGATTTCGTCGTAACGATGTACGCATCGTTGATCGTATTTAATACGTGTATTATAATAGAGCGACATAATTATAGGGTCGTGGCCGAGATCGTTGCAGATTCAGTTGTGATTTAATTGGATTAATTGATCGTGGTCTTTAATCAATGTGAGTTCATAGCCTCGCTTTTCAATCTTTTGAATGTTTTATAACTCGCGAGAAGGATACATGCTTGTCTACAAATTTTTATACTTACTCGGTTATCTTATAACAATGTGATTGTTTTAAGAGATTTTGTAAGTTTATAGCTCCCCTGTTTTAAACATCAGAACATACATATATTCAGGGGTCTGAGAACCTGCTTGTTTACAAATGCTATTTACAGGATTGTTTACAAATTGGTTTTTACATACTTATTTGCATAGCTCGCTATGGGATTCTCATCATATTTGACTTCATTTTTTGGTCCGGAGTCAAAAGCATTACTTTACATTTGAAATAATTTCGGATGAGCTTAGCTAATTGAACTACGATAGCATTAAATATTATTGCCCGGGGTGTCTTGGCGGCGACACGGTAACGGGAGTAAATTTTGTACATTATGCCGGGTGTTCTTGGACATGGGGTCACCCGGTAACGGGATAGTTATTACGCATTACTTTATGCCGGGTGTTCTATGGAGGGGGACACCGGTATCGGGAGTTATTTATATAGCATTATTTGTATCCCTGTCCCAAATTAGGGTACATACAAGTCTTCGTCACAGCGTCATAAACTGTTAAATCCTTGGAGGCGTGAGCGCGAATGTATGAAATAGATCTATTAAGGTGTGGATCTTCTGGTTCGGGTGATTAGCGATCATTGGTAAACGAATTATTTATAGCGTGATGTCCACGTGAATGATATAAAATAGATCTATTCGGGATGACAACCCCGTTGGGTGATTAGCTTATACCAGTGTAATAGTACTTTATAACATGTCGGATCATTGTTGGGACTACCAGGGCCCCCCGACATCATACATACATACTTGGTCATTTGTGACATTACATCTGTCATGCATTACTTATAAAACATTTTTGGGATAAGATTGGTACTTTTTGATGACATAAAAATGTGTTATGCATTCTTATAAATCTTTGGATTTTTACATAGTACTGTGATATACGTGGATTACATTTATATTTAAACTAAATCTATGAACCTCACCAACTTCAATTGTTTGACACTTCTTAAGCATGTTTTTCTCTGGTGACGAATTAGATGCTTGGACTATTTGATGTGCATTAGAGTATTTACATTCAAGCTTTCATTTGATGCAAATTATGGGACAAATGTATTAATAAAATTCAGATTTTTATTAAATCAACAATGTTATTATTCAAACGACACTCTTGGGTCGTTCTTTTGATCTATGGCTGTGTATTACGAAGTAACACCCATTTGGTATTCCGCTGAGTTGTTAAGTGATTTTTGGGAGGTGTTACACAACAGGGGAAATTGTTTACCACCATAGGCCATCAGTGGCGACCCATGCAGACTATTACCTTTGGAGATCAGTGGCGATAAATAGGAATACTCCTCTAGGTTTTGCCTGCAAAAATATGGAGCCATCTGGTAGACTTCTCCCGTTAGGAAGAAAGTGCCCTTTAGTTAGGTCTACTTATCTTAAGAGTGACTGTTTGCAAGCTGATCCACAGGAAACCATTGCCCCTGTAGCGTATAATCTTGCGTGCACTAACCAACCGAACCCCAATTGCAATTGGGGATCCAATGTATCCAAATCTCCATTTTTTGCCTTTGTTCAAATTGCATGGTTGGGGTAAAAACAGATCGTTCTCTGGAAGTATTTGGACTTCAAGGCTGCTCAAAACATATGACTGGAGATCGCCCACGGCTCCGGAATTTCGTAAAAACGTTTATTAGGACTGTTCGATTCGGGAACGACCATTTTGGTGAAATTATGGGATATGGGGATTATGTCATTGGTGATAGTGGTATTTTCCCAGGGCTCTTATACATATGTCGAAGGACTTGGACAGAACTTTCTCTGTCTACTGTCAATTTGTGATTCAGATCTTGATAGTGCCTTCAGAAAGCACACTTGATTCGTCCGAAGACTTATATGGGTGTCGGACTTATTAAACGGAAGTCGTGGTACGAACCTATACACATTTTGTTGAAGATATAATGAGGTCCTTCCCCCATTTGCTTACTGTTCTAAAGCCTCCAAGAACAAATCCCTGGTTATGGACAATTCCCCCTCGCCTGAATTACTTAAACTTTTTGCACTCTCAATGATACTAGCTCGTAAAGTTCTTGTTAGTGGTTTACCTTAGTTGAAGTTTTGAAAAGGATCATTTGTGTTCGACATGTCAACTTTGGAAAGAGCTGGAAAGGAAAAGCTTCCACAAACCAGCGATTAACACCAATTACAGAAAGTCTTACTAAGCCATTCACATGGATATTTATGTGGACCGCCTAAGAGTGCATAGTATAATTGGGGAAGAATTCATTTGTAATAGTCGAGGACTACTCCCTGGTTTACGTGGGTGAAGTTTTTGAGATCCAAGATGAGACTCCCGTTTTTGTTAATCTAAATCTATTAAAAACAATTTAAGTAGGTCTCAACAAAAACTGTCTGGTTCGTAGCGGACTGATAACTGACACCGAATTGTTAATAAAAATTTGACAGATTACTATGTAAAGCAACAGGGAATTGCATTACCCACGATAAGACCGTTCTGGAACGCCTCAGCACAATGGCTTGTTGTTGAACGAAGGAATCGCACTCTTGTTGAAGCTGATCAGACAATGTGATTACTCCAAGGCTCCCTTGTTTTCTTTGGAGCAGAAGCTGGAGCTACTGCACTGTTAACACCCATAAAAAAACCGTCCCTTATACATACTAATCACATCAAAAACCCCATACGAACTAGTGCATGTCAAGAAACTGGATCTCTCTTTCCTACGTATATTTGGGGCTCTCTGCTACCCAACAAACGACAGTGAAGATCTTGGCAAATTGAAAGCTAAAGCAGACATTGGGTTCTTTGTTGGTTACGCACCAAACAGGAAGGGTTACAGAATCTACAACAAACGGACCCAACAAATAATGGAAACTATTCACGTTACATTCGATGAGCTAACTGAGCAAACGGATCCTGTACACTCTAGTTCAGGACCCAATCCTAACCTTTTGACGCCTGGACCTATAAGTTCAGGGCTCGTACCTAATTCTGCTCCTGCTATTCCGTATGTACCTCCCACCAATAAATATTTAGAGCTGCTGTTTCAACCGATGTTTGATGAATATTTTGAGACTCCAACGGGTGATCATCAAATTCCTCATGTCCCCACAGTTCCACCCCCGGTCATTCCAACCGGTCCATCAATATCTATCTCCTTTAATCACGATGCATCATCAGGCAGTCATTCACCATCATCCTCGGCTCATCAATCATCTTCGGTACATCATGGTGTTGCAACTGAGCATTCTTTTGAAGTAAATCCGTTTGCTGCAACTGAGCATGAACCATTTGTTAATGTGTTTGCCCCAGACCCGAACTCTAAAGCATCATCTTCTGGGATACTCACGATTACTACACCCAACCAATCCACTCAACCTCATGAACATCTACGAATGATGGACCGACTTCATCCTCTTGATAATATTATTGGGAACCACTTCTCGAACGGTTTCCAATCGGATAATCAGGCTTGTACAGATGGCTTATGGTGCTTCTATAATTCAGTACTTCCCAAAGTCGAATAAAAAAACTTCAAATCTACTGTTACTGAAGACTGCTGGTTTCAAGCCATGCAAGATGAAATCCATGAATTTGATCAACTGGACGTATGGGAATTAGTGCCACCTCCAGACTGTGCAATGATTATTGCTCTCAAGTGGATTTATAAGGTGAAACTTGATGAGTATGGTGACGTGTTAAAAAACAAGGCACGTCTTGTGGCGAAAGGATATCGTCAAGAAGAAGGTCTTGATTTTGAAGAATCCTTCGCCCCGGTCGCCAAACTTGAAGCTATCAAAATATTTCTTGCCAATGCTGCCAGTAAAAACATGACAGTCTATCAAATGGACGTGAAAACTGCATTCTTAAATGGCGAGCTTAAAGAAGAAGTCTATGTGAGCCAACCAGAAGGCTTCGTTGACCCAGATCGTCCACATCATGTCTACCGTCTAAAGAAAGCTCTTTACGGGTTAAAGCAGGCACCCCGGGCGTGGTATGACACTTTGTCGAAGTTTCTTCTGGCACAAGGATTCTCCAAGGGTGTAGTCGATCCAACCTTGTTCATTCGGAAAACAGGCAAACACACTCTTCATGTTCAAATGTATGTTGATGATAATTTTTTTTCCATTTTTTTTAAATTTTTTTGCCTCTAACAGACAAAGACTGGGACCGTTTTTCTAATGAAATGAGCTCTAAATTTCAAATGTCGATGATGGGTCAAATATCTTTTTTCTTAGGCTTACAAATTTCTCAGAATCCTAGAGGTATTTTCATAAATCAATCTAAATACGCTAATGAGATTTTAAAGAAATTTGATCTTCATAAAAGTGACCCTGTTGACACTCCATGGTTAGAGCGAAAAAAACACTGGATGAGGGACCTCTCAGGGATCCCTGTTAACCAGACCCAATATCACAGTATGATTGGATCCCTGATGTATCTCACAGCCAGTAGACCTGACCTTGTTTTTGCTGTGTGCATGTGTGCTAGATATCAATCTAAGCCCACTAAAAAGCACCTTGAAGCAGTTAAACGGGTCTTTCGGTATCTCTAAGGAACCATAAATATGGGTCTTTGGTATCCGAAAGACACCGCCATGGCACTAACAGCATACGCAGACGCAGATCATGCAGGTTGTCAAGACACTCAAAGAAGCACATCTGGTAGTGCTCAGTTCCTTGGTGATAAGTTAGTTAGCTGGTCATCAAAGAAACAAACTAGCATTGCCCAATCTGTCATACAGAGCTAAATACATGGATGTCTAGTTGCTGTGCCCAAATCCTATGGATGCGGTCTCAATTATCAGATTATGGCTTCGCTTACAATCGCATCCCTCTGTACTGTGACAACAAGAGTGCCATAGCCCTCTGCTGCAACAACGTTCAGCACTCCAGGTCTAAACACATCGACATCCGACATCATTTCATCAGAGAACAAGTGGAAAAAGGAGTGGTTGAGTTGTATTTCGTGAGGACAGAGTATCAACTGGCGGATATATTCACTAAGGCGCTGCCCAGAGAACGATTCGAATTCATTCTCCCAAGGCTTGGCATGAAGTGTATGAAGCCGGAGACACTCAAAAGTCTTCAGGATGATCAGGATGAGTAACGGATTGGCTTCAAGTATCCTATGTAAATATGTACATACTTAAACCCAAAAAGAAAAATACAAAAATATAAAACCATCAAAAATCCATAAAAATCAGAAAATAGAAAATGCCAAAAATAGTTTTCTTCAAGACATGTCTTCCGTTTATCGATAACATTTACGGTCCTAGAAATGTCATTCAATAATGACACGGGTCTTTAAATGAAGCTCGAACGGAAGTTTAAACCTTTCAAAACATGTCTTAATGGCTTGCAGTTATTTCAGACTGCAACCCGCTTTTCAAAATGAGGAAAGCACGTCGCCAAAAAGACGGCTGCTCCTAACAACGGGTGATTAAGTTCTCTCGGGCATGGATTACTTTATATCCTTGCAACCTCGGTCTAATGTACGCTTCAGTGCATTATTTCTTGATTAAGAAGAGAAGTCTTCTTTTCTCCTTATAATTTTTCGTCTATGATTCTTCAGAAAATTATTTGGTTTTCCCGTGGTGGCTTAATGCTGTTTTCTGTCAATCAATCGAACTTGGGTTTTCATAAATTGGACACTCAATCAACGACTACCGCTCTTTAACTAGAAAACGGGTCATTGATTGAGAGGGAGAGTGGTTTTCAAATTTATGACATGTAACAGGCATTTGATCATATAGTATACATAACTGAGAAAAGTTTGGTTGCTAACGGGGTTATGGTTTAAGGGGGAGTTAAACTAGTGTTAACTTAAAAAGGTCCAAATGTGTCAAATATATGCATGTCTAGGGTCTTATTTTCCATTTGCTAATTGTATGCTAGGCTCATTAAATGTGAAGGACCAATTGTGTCACTTTCCCAAGATAATTATTCCATTAGTTGCTAAGTTAACCCTAAAAGAAAAGAGAGGGGCCAATTCTGCCAATTGTTGGTATTTACCCAAAAGGAAAAAGGAGAGGGGCCATATGTGTCATTTTCTGAAAATTGAAAGTAGATATATATGTGTGTTGCGTTTTGACCAAGTCAAACCTTTCAAAACTCAATCAAACTCTTTTTCCATTTTTCTCTCAAAACCATCATTGCGATTTGCCTGCTAAGTGTTTAACTTCGTGGGTTCGTGCTTAGGTAAGGCTAATGTTAAGTTCATAATCCTTGTTACATGCCCTATCTTAATCGTCTTTGCTTAAAACTTATTAAATCTCATGTTATATAGATTTTCGTTAGTAATTCTAATCATGTTTTGAGTCTTGGGATATCATCAGTATACGTATGTAATACTTAGTTGATGCATGAATTGGTTTTCCCATTGCTAGTTTTAGGGCCTTAGTAATTTACGAGTAGTTATTGACTTTTAGAGTCAAATTTCTTGCGAATGATGCGTCTAGGAGTGTGTGGTGTTGTGGTTTGTTACGCAATGTATATACGATGAAGATAGTAACCCAAGTTTGTTCTAGGAACCCCTAAATTGAAAGTTAGGATCTGCGTTTAAGTTAGTTCTTGGTTGCGTTTTGTGGTTAAATTCATGTTGCGTTTTGACAGTTAGTTCTTGGTTGCGTTTTGAGTTTATGTTCATGTTGCGTTTTGACAGTAGATTCTTGGTTGCGTTTTGACAAATAGTTAATAATTGATTGCGTTTTGATGTGTGATACTTGATTGCGTTTTGCCTATGTAACTGTTGCATTTTGACTTTATTCATGTGTTGCGTTTTGGTCATTAATCGTTGAACAGGACAAAACGCAACTCGTTGCGTTTTGAGTGTTGCTAATTGCGTTTTAAGTGGCTGCGTTTTGACATTAGCTTATAAAATATTCATTGCGTTTTGTGTCACTAAAAGTTGTTTGTCCATTGCGTTTTGGTAGTGTAAAAGAGCTCACTGTGTTTTGCATTGCATTGATTGTAAATTGCCATTGAATCTTATGGTTTAATCGGTGTGTTATGTCCTCTCTTCGATGAGTTAACTTCCGTTGATTCAAGAGTTGACCAAACTCATTGATTGACACTATAACATGATCTTAGGGTTCTTACTCTTGAACCTTGTGCATACGTGATTAACTTCCGAGCATCTGCTCACATCTAACAATTCCCCTCTGCATGTTTGTTCCTTTGTGATTGTGACTGTGCAGATACAATGGCTGATACTGAACATGCACCCGCAATGACACCACCTGTTCGTACTGATGAACAAATCATGCCACGCATACGCTGGGTGCCAATTGTGAAAAGCAACTATTATTTGAATGAAGAAAAATCTCAACCCAGCCCAATCTACAAGATTGCTGTGGATATTCTCAAGCAAACAAATTTCTTCAGAGCTTTTACAGCTTCATCAACAATACCGGCTATCTATATTCAACAATTCTGGGATACTATTTGCTTTGATAGTAAAGCAGGGAGCTATAAGTGTCAACTGGACGAGCAATGGTTTGATCTCACTAAAGACACACTCAGAGATGCTCTTCAGATCACACCAGTCGACAACAACCGGGCTTTCTCTCCTCCTCCAACTCCTGATACTCTTGTTGAATTTGTCAATAAGTTGGGGTATTAAAAGGAAGTCATACACTTGTCTAATGTCACCACTAATGACATGTTCCAACCATGGAGGGCACTCATTATCAATCTGTGCCTTACGGGAAAGACTTCTAGATTTGAAAGGCTGAGAGCCCCAGTGCTACAAATCCTTTGGGGTGTTGTCAATCGAGCTCACATCGACTATGCTGAAAGGATGTGGGAAGAATTTACTCAATCCATCCACACTTTCATAGAAGACAAAAGGAATTTGGCACAACATACTCTGGGGAAGAAGAAAGCAACTCTTATCCTTATCCCGAGTATCGGGCTCACAAAGTTGATCATATTTCACCTGCAACGGCTGTACAACTTTCACCCGAGACCTGAGTCTCCACTCCATTTGCCTACTGAAGAACCTGTACTAGGTCATCTCAAGTTCAGTGCTAAGGGGAGCAAACAAGAAGTCTTTGGGATGATAATACCGAATGAACTCATCAATGACGTCATTCGAGGAGCAGACTACTATGATGCTTATCGGGAAAAAGTTGCAAAGCATCAACGGTACATCGCGGGTGAGGA
>BQNB010121300.1:0-20483 GCA_026074375.1 Tanacetum coccineum
ACTTGGTAACTTTCTTAATTACTCTCGGGATTATATTATTTTATATTATATTTTACGTGTGTATAAACTGCTCAATCAGTAGACGTCTAGTTTGTGTGGTGTAACCTAAAGGTAATTAAGGTTTCCTTAATCCCTGTTACAGGTGGTAACCGATCTATACTGATCATATAGATTTGAGGCTTGGTGGAAACGTATGGTAATAAAACCTTGTTCAATAACATTGATGTTCTTTATTTAATTCCGCTGTGCATATTGTTATCATTGTTATTGTTAATCCTAGATATAAGTTTTAAAAAAACTGAGCTTAAACGATCTAAGGAGTTCTATCAGACTTCATAATTGGTATTAGAGCCTCGTGGCTTTTGATCTAGGATACTAGAAGGTTTTGGTGACGAGCTTAGAAGAAAAGAAGGTTCAAATTTTTCTGTTTTTGGTTTTGTGCAAATTCGGTGCAGTTAGGGTTTTGCAAACTCTAATACTATCAAAACAAGAAAGAAGATTGTATTAGCAGCTTGGAACATGGTGAAGAAATCCTTATTCTAACATGATTAATGCATGGTTCTAGGGTTTTTGGTCGTTTGTTAACATTGGTGAAGAAACAAGCTGTTTGATTTTGTGTTCGTTCCTTGGAAGAAAGAAGTAGCAGATGGTTTATTATTTGTGGTTGAATAAGCAGCAGAAAATAGAAGGCTCAAAAGGCTCAAAAGGTTTGACATATTAGGGTTTTACACCAACCAAACCCTAAATTCATGATTCGTCATGGTATTGAGAAGGAGTAAATAGAATTTGTGACAGTTTTATGACACTAAAAAGTGTCGTATGGATACTTAAAAAACGGTATCGTTAAATAGTGGTTACAAGTTAGTACTGCTCGCATTTATGTTTCTACTGCCAAGGTAAAACATTATACTGCTAGCCTTATCTTTGAAGGTTAGTGCTGCTGCTTATGATTATTAGTGCTGCTTATGTAAGTTAGTGTTGCCACGAGACGTTAATACTGCCAAGTAACTGGTTAATGCCGCCAAAGGAAGGTTAATGCTGCCAGGTTATACTTAGTGCTGCTAGTATGATTAATACTGCTAGTATATTTTTAATTCTGCCAGTATTAAGTTTCTGCTGCTAGGGTAAATTTTAGCAGTTACTACTGTTGGACTTAAACCAAGGTTTGTGTTGCTTATATATTTAATACTGCCAATAGAAATATGTTTTCTACTGTTGGTTACTACTGCTTGGTTTAAGGGGAAGCTAATAATTCAGATTCTTTTAAATGTTCTTAAACGTTTAAAGGCTCGTATTCATTGAATTAATTGGTTACGGAGATGGTTATTTATCACTTATTTGACGGTGAAGTGGGATTACTTGGGTACGTGTTTTATTATATCTCAAATGGCTTACAACATTTGGTGGTAACTTGTTTGTGCTTATAATGTTGTGACGAAGACTTGATGAATCTAGCAAAGGTGTGTGATTTACAAACTTATGGTGCTCAATGCTCACATTTGCTATCACTTGTTATGTGTCTCATAGAAGATGAGGATTTTTGTCAAGAGGTTGCGATCTACTTATATTTCACATATTTATTTATAAGTTTGACATCACGTGGATAGTACAAGATATAAGACACAAGTTTGGGTTATTCTACTTCAGCATCAAGTTCGTTATACTTAGTTTTCTTCATTAGTAATCATTACAAACGCTACAAAATTGAAGATTCAGCGTTGGTTAAATATGGGTTTCTAGGGGAAGTTATTGTGTTTTAAAATGTTTAACCATTTACTGTGGCATTGAGGTGAGGTTTTTACTATTGCCTAGTCATTATTCCTACTGCTAGTGTGAGTTTCTACTATTGAGTCATTTTTTTATTTGCTTATATGGTGGGTAATTTGAGGAGTTAGAAGGCTTGGATTAGAAGTGTGATATTGGTTTGTAGTGGTCAAGATCAAAGTTGCTTATATTCATATGTCCCCTATTGGATTATGACAAAAAGGGGAAGAAGATGTTAATAGGTATAATTGGCAACTTGTAGATCCTTAGTCTGATTAAGGGGAAGTTTGTTTCATTCAGGGAGATCCATGATCTCAACTTCAGGGGAAGCTTTGATTTTATTAAGGCTTTATGATGAAGTTCATACAAGAACATGTTTGTTTTGTCATCATCAAATAGGGGAAGATTGTTAGGAATTATAGATTTGATGAGACAAAAGAACAAAAGAATGAAACAAAAGGATCAAAATCATCATTAAAGAATTCTACAAGCTCGTGGAGAATTATGGAAGATTTGGTCAATGATATCAAAAGATACAGATAACAAAAGATATTCCTTAATGTTTAAAAGATTTAGTTGTCTAATGTTTATCTTCCTTTGTAAGTCTTGAACTCTCTATATAAAGAGTTTCATAGACATAGTTTTAGATATCCAGAAAAACGTATGTGTGTGTGTATACTGAATCAATGTAGACGTCTAGTTTGTGTGGTGTAGCCTCAAGGTAATTATGGTTTCCTTAATCACTATTACAGGTGGTAACCGATCTATACTGATCATATAGATTTGAGTCTTGGTGGAAACGTATGGTAATAAAACCTTGTTCAATAACATTGATGTTTTTTATTTAATTCCGATGTACATATTGTTATCATTGTTATTGTTAATCCTAGATATAAGTTCTAAACAAACTGAGCTTAAACGATCTAAGGATTTCTATCAGACTCCACAAAATCCACTCGGGATACTTCTAAGTCTTCTATCATAAATCACCAACTTATTCCTCTTTCACTCCACCTGAAAATGATACTCGAAAACGTCAACAATAATGTTGGTGAGCTTGTAGGTTTGATCTTAAACCCAAAAGCTGTGCCAATATTTCAAATAGAGGACAATAGTGCAATATGACAGCGAATATATATGCAAACAATCCCTGACGTAGCATCCTCGCTAGTCAATCACCATATGTCACTTACACACCTAAAGGGCCTACCAGCTGGAGCACTAAATTAGGGTAGGACCACACAAAAACTAGGGTAGGCGTACCCATCCGCTCTAATAATCACACAAATACTGGGTAGGCGTACCCATCCGATCCAAACAATCATGCAACACATAATATTCACATAGCAGTCATAAGCACATATCTTGTCCCAAAAACAAAACCACATTTCGCATAGTTAAATTCAAAACAGTTCAAAACACATTTGAGTATCATTTTCCCACAATGGAAAACAGTAGAAAAATGGGGCTACGAGAACTCACCTCAAGCAAGTCTTTAGCAACCAAATCTTAATCACACAAGCAAATGCAACGACGCCCGCACACGACCTAGTCCAGTTAATGTCTCATTTTAATCATTCATTTCCAACATAGTCTTCATGTTTGATGCATAGAGTCTAGACGCGTTGTACAATTACCCGAACAATTTAGTGGTGTTATGGTTGTCTCAACAATCATATCAATCTCATTAATTAATAATACATATTTTAGTATTTAAAGAAAAATTAATAGTATTATAGAGTATTGATTTTTTTATTAATAATTTAAAATATATCTCGTATAAGTCCATTCGGTAACCTTAGTCACCGTAAAAATAATCATATTAGAGATGAAAATAGAACGTTTACTCATAATAAACATATTTGAGAAGTTTCGAGAAAAAAAAATATTTTTTGCCTTTTAGTGAATTTATTAAATAAATAAAATAATTAAATAATATTTTATTATTTAAAATTCTAAATCATGTTTTTAGGTAAAATTTCTAAGTATAAACTTTTTACGAAATTTCGACATGACCCGTACGCTCATACAACGTTTTCTTGGTTTTTTTAACCTTTATTTCAAACACTTTTCAAACTTTCGACAATTTTCTGACAAAACATTTTTCCCTAAATAGCGTTCAATATCACTTCCTAAATACATTTCACTTTCAAAAAGTCCGTCAAAACTCTTATAACGACTAAAAAGCCCAATAAGGGTCCATTAAGATATTTATGAGTCCAAAATACGATCCAAGTCCAAAACCAAAGTCCATTTATATCCATAAGCTTATACTAATAAGTAGAAAGTAATCCGGACCACAATAAGCCCTCCCATTAAGCCACGACTTAAATAGGCCTATTGGGCCGTGAGTCCATAATACATATATTAAGCTTAACAATAAGCTAATAAGTTATGTATTGCATTTGGCTACCACCATAAGCTATTAAAAAATAGTCCACGAACATACGCCATATCACAAAAATAATAAAAATCACTTCCCTTGTGATTTTAACATAGGACGTGGCGTTTAAGCCCAAAATAAGCCACGAAATAACTTAAAATTAGTCTGAAATAAGCTATACAAGCTATTATACAAAATAAGCTATTTAGCAACATATGTTATTCAACCATCAAAACTACAAAACCCCCTTTTTCTTTCTTTAATTCGACGAACCAAACACCCGCTTTTTAAATCGTTTCGTTTCCAAAAATTGTTTTTTACATCGTTCACTGTAAAACTGTACATCTATGCATCAATATAAACCAAAAGACAACTCAAATTTTAAATTTGAAAACTTATAGAATATCTTCAAAAAATGTAGATATTTCGACACGAACCGAACAACCCAAACGTTGTTTAAATGAATACCCGAGCACTAGAATCGACCCAATATATCACCAATCTTCATGTTTTTGATCAAAATTTCAAAAATAAAAGTGTTTGTGTGTGTGCTTTGTTCGGACGCCAAGAGGAGAGAGAGGAGATATTTTTGTGAAAATGATCTATGTGTTTCAAAAATGAAAGATGGAATATTAGTATATACAATCCTTAGACAACCATGCTAAAAAAAGCCTCCTTGTCTCCTCTTGGACTCAAACCGCGGGCAAGGATCCTAGGGGGGTTCGGGTTCTTCTTTTCATGTCAGGATCACTTAAAAGCTCGTAAAACTCAACCGTAAAATACTCCCCAAAGTTAATTAGCATTTTTATTCACCTTAAAAATACTTTTCCATTAACCTAGAGTATTTACATGACATATTTACACTTTAAACCCTTCAAAACTCATTTGGACATTAACGGACGTGTCGGGACTCGTTTTTCGGCATTTCTCAAAATTCACGGGTCAAACCACCCGGAATACAAATATCATAATAATACCTTCCAAAAGGGATTATTAATCACAATAAACCATAAATTACTATAATTCTCAACAAAATCACCACCGTCAACATGGTACATTATCTGAATAAACTGAAAAAAGTCAAATAGTCAAAGGACTAAAATGAAATATTCAGAACACAAAAAGGGCAAAGGTTACATTCTACCCCCTTAAAAGAATTTCGTCCCCGAAATTCAACTACTAACATCACTAAACAAATGCGGGTACTCCAATTTCATCTGATCTTCACGTTCCCACGTGAATTCAGGGCCACGTTTCGAATTCCACTAAACCTTGACGATGGCAATCCTACTACGCTTCAGCTTCTTAAACTCTCTTTCCAAAATTCCAACAGGCTCTTCCATAAAATTCAACTTAGCATCAACTCGAATCTCATCTAGAGGCACTTGCAGTATTGGATCAGCCAAACACTTCTTCAGGTTTGACACGTGGAACGTGTCATGAACACCATTCAACTCCTTAGGCAAATCTAACCGATAGGCCACGGGGCCTACTTTCTCAACAATCTCAAAAGGTCCAACAAATCTAGGTGCTAATTTCCCTTTCTTCCCAAAGCGTACCACACCTTTCTAAGGCGACACTTTGAGCAAGACATAGTCACCTACACTAAACTCTAGAGGCTTCCTCCTCTTATCAACATAACTTTTCTGGCGATCACGCGCAGCCTTAAGTCTATCCTTAATCTGCGAGATCTTCTCAGTAGTCTCTTGCACTAACTCAGGTCCTATCAACTGACCTTCTCGAACCTCAGCCCCTATAATTGGCGAACGACACTTTCTACCATACAAATTCAGGACACACTCTCTCAACACAAGTCTTACGAAAGTCTTAATAGTACGCTCACTCTGACCCTCGGTCTGAGGGTTATAAGCTGTACTCATGTCTAAGCTCTATTCCTAATGCCTCTTGCATTGACTGCCAAAACATTGATGTGAAACGACTATCGCGCGCTGACAATGATCGAGAATTGCGGCACACCATGTCTAGCAACTATCTCATTCAAATATAATATATCCAATCTATCCATCTTATAATCCTCACGCATAGGTAGAAAATGAGCAGACTTAGTCAATCAGTCCACAATGACCCAGATTGTGTCATGCCCACTACTAGTCCTAGGCAACTTAGTCACAAAATCCATAGCTATTCATTCCCATTTCCATACGGGGGTCTCAGGTTGCTGGAGTAAGCCAGATGGCCTTTGATGCTCATCCTTAACTTTTAAACAAGTCAAACACTTACTAACATACTCAGCTATGTCTTTTTTCATTCCAGGCCACTAATACCTATCTCTCCAAATCGTAATACATCGTATCGGCTCCTGGGTGTACAGAGTACTTCGACCTATGGGTCTTCATCCAGTTATTAGGGTTCATACGCTCACCCTTCAAGGTACCCCATAATTCATCCAGGTATATAACAAGTCCCATTACTTCTCTGTCTCACTATCATCTCATCAAACCTTTCTCCATTCCCGCATACTCATCTAGCGCCATCCTTCTGAGCCGGTTAGTAATCCTATCCTTGATACTCGACTGAAGGGTCATATTCATAGCTCTAACTCTCTTAGGCTTTACTCTTTCCTTCCTACTTAGGGCATCAACCACGACATTCGCCTTACCAGGATGGTAGCGAATTTCATAGTCATAATCACTAAACACTCCTACCCAGCGACGCCTATCCCAATATTCAACTCTTTTTTACTAAGCATATGCTCTAAGACACTCTTATAGATTCTGTATAGATGACACTCTTTATCCTATACGGATAATGACCATCCAGATCATGAAGTGCAACAAACCGCACCCCAACACCAATCATGAGTCAAGTATAATTCTTCTCATGAATTTTCAACTGCCTAGACAGCAAATGGCTATCCAACCTTACTCTTTGCATTAATCGACAACCAGGTCTCTCCCGATGCACTCACAATAGAGCGCCACAAAGCCTATTCTGGTCCATTAGGCAGGACTCTAGAACACGGCGCACTTCACATAAACCTATCCCTTTAAGCTTTAAAATGCCATTTCCTTTCCTCCACCCCCCAATCGAAAGACTCTTACACTTACTGACGTCAAGAATAAAAGTTTAAAAGGAGACATAAACCCCCCCCCCCCCCTTTTTTCTCAGCCCTACTCCTTCGAAAAGTTCTCGCAGAACCAACCGCAATATTCCAGCCAATCCTACGCGAGAATTGAACGAACTCATTCAGCAGTTCTAGGGGCTTTTCCCAATTTCCTTATCAGCTTCAATCTCGCTAGGGTCTAACATGAATCCCATTACATTTATCACAGCCAAGAAACGTTCTTTTCTTAACTAGAATTCACACTTAGAAAAATTTAGCATACAATTTCTCTTTTCTCTGAGCATTTTCCATGCCTAACCTTAAGTGTTCTACATCTCCTCCTGAGTCTTAGAGTAGATTTAAGATATCGACTATAAATCTCACTATCACAAACTTATCCACATAAGGCCCGCACAAACTCTAATTCATCAAATCCAGAATACCGCTGGGTGTGTATCCAGACCAAAGGCATTACTGTGAACTCCGAAATGTCCATAACGAGTCAAACGCTCATCACAGGCACTGCTCATCCTTACAGCACATCCTCAGCTGATCATATACAGTCCTAAGATCTATCTTTGAGACAAAAATTGCGACCCTATGACAGTTGGTCAAATAGATCATCAATCCTAGGAAGTCGATAACGAATTCTTAACTGTCTAGCTTGTTACATCTCTAAAATCAATACACAACTAAAAGAACCATACTTTTTCTCTTAACGAACTAACTAGCGCTCCTAAAGGCGACGAACTTGTGTCGAACGAACCTTTGTCTTGGAGTCTTGAGTTTAGTCCCGACAACTCCTCCAATTCAGACACAGTACGTAAACGATAGGGATACTCTTGTAATGGTACAGATCCATGATTAACTCAACTCTGAACTCAATTTCTAAAAGGTGTAATCCAGATAAAATCATCCGATAACACACTATAGAAAATCTCTTAACCACATCAATCTTTTACAGTCACACCCTTATCTCTCCAAACAAAAATAAAGAACCATCTCATTCATCAGTTATCATCCATACTTCTTACAACATAATACTCACACCCAATCATACTACTATAATAAAGAACCATCTCCTTATATCTGCCTTAGTTCACTGTGTTGTTCATGTGTTCATTTCATCAAGAATGACTTCATGATCTTGCTCAACAAGGTCACGGGTAGTTTTGTAACTCTTGTTTTTCCTTTTTGAACAACGAAACAAAGAAAAGAGAGTAACAATATTGTTATTTCTCTTTCTTTAATTTCAGATATTGAAGAGAGGGCTTTTGCTCTTATTCACAGATCGATGATGAATATTCTCCTGTGTTCTTGATCTTTTAAAGGTCGTGACTTGAATATGAAACACAAAAGGAGAAATCTGATGTAACATCCGAGAATTTTCGGAATTTTAAAGGAGATATAAGTTATTCCTAGGTTGAATTATCAAAAACGAGCAGCTAAACCACGTTTTCATTATTCGGACTCTAAAGCAATTTGATGTAAAACGACATTCCTGACAACTTTTCAGTTTTGACCGAGACCCGAAAACAGTCAGAAAGTGACTGAAATGCCCTCGCAAGATTTAGAAACGAGAAAATAATTATGTTATATTTAATTAACACTTTTTATTAAATAAAAATATTTAATAAATTAGTCATCATTTTATTCGAAAACGTTTGTTGATAACGCGAATATGCGGGTTAAAATTTTTTATTTCTAGTTTTACTTTCAGACGAGACGTAACCGGTTCACCAAATAGATAACGAATATTTTTATAAATATTATAAAAATATTTACGAAATATTATCAAGTAAATACTCATTTTTATCGGAAAAATGATTCCGAACGCAATGGCGCAAGTTTCGTATTTTAATTCATCCGTTAAGTCGCTCAAACGAGTCCCGAACCGCTTTTATCAAAACTACATTAAAACATTTACACAATCTACCCTATACTATTTATACTTGACACTTTTATTTAAAACTTTTAATATATATAAAAGTTTTATATCATTTTTCATTTCATTCTTATATACAAACACACACACATATAAACCCTCCCTTCTCTCCCATTTTATCCGGCCAGCCACCCTCACCGCCGGCCACCACCGCCGCCACTCGCCGCCGCCGGAAAACTTTTTCGGCGGACTTTTCCGGCCGAGTTCGAAAATGTTGCTCGTGACCCGATCTACCCGATCCTCATACTCACTCGCCACCACGCGCCATTTCCCCCCCCCCCCTTTCGACGCCTCAGCCGGCCACCCACCACCCTACATCATCATCATCATCGTCACCACCATTAACGCCACAAAAAGGTGTTTGTTTAGGTGGTTCGACAGCACATAGGGTGCGTCCGGGTTTAAAACCACCACCAGGGTGCGTTTTGTTTGGGTTTAACAACGAAAGCGGTGCGTTTGGTTGTAAAACCACCCGAAAAGGGTGCGTTTGTTGTGGGACAGCCACCACCCGAAGAGGGTGCGTCCGGTTTTGGGTTAGCACAAATTAGGGTGCGTGTGGTTTTTCACAAATTAGGGTGCGTATTGGCTGTGTAAATGCGCCAAAGGGTGCGTTGGATTTAGGACAGATTTAGGTGCGTTTGGTTCGTGTTTATGACCAACAAGGGTGCGTTTGGGGTGTTCGTTTGGCTGTGGTGTTTCACCACAGCGGGGTGCGTTTGGTTTGGTGTAGATTAGGGTGCGTTTGGTGTTTATAACACCGTGTAGGGTGCGTTTGGTTGGGGCAGCCGCCGGATAGGGGGCGTTTGGTTGGGGCAGCCACCGCACGGGGTGCGTTTGGTTTTGTTATAAAAATTAGGGTGCGTTTGGTTGGACAGATTTGCACCAAGGGGTGCGTTTGGGTTAACATAAGAACCAAGGGGTGCGTTTGGGTTTAGAGAAGACAACAAAGGATACGTTTGGTTTAGCGAAACAACAAGGGTGCGTCTGGTAAATATAAATCAAATAATAAAAGGCATTAAGATTTTATATATATTAAAATCGGATAAATTGGTGGTAAAATGGTTAAATAAATACGATGTTTATTAGTTTGTGACTTTAGATATAATAACGTGAATATATATATGATATATCTGAAACAAGCGGGAGTTGGAAAAATGGAAACCCGAATAAATTGCAACATATATTGAATAAGGGAAAACATTAAGCTTTACGAATATGGAAAACATTAAGTTTTATGAATGTGGGAAACGTTTTAAAAACGGGAAAGTCATGACGAAATTTGTATAAACTTATATATTTAGCAATGATTTAATAAAACTTATATTATTTTAGAAACGGATAAAGGGGACCAAGTTATATTATAAAAAGATACATTAACTTGTATTATACAATAACCCGACCAATGAACGAAAACTATATTTTTACATCGAGGCAACTGTTATAGACACAATCTATCGTAGAAATGAAATATAATTTATAAAATATTAGTTTATATTTTATAATGTTTATAAACTGTTACAAACATCGGTTGTTTAATTCATAACGTTAAGACATTTGTCTACTTTTATTTAAAGTCTTTTTATTAACTGAATTGGTGTCAAACTAATTGGGCTAATTATTTACACCCACTTATTATATAATACTTGCAAAACATTATATACTTTTCATTAATCTTCGGATTGTTTTTATTTGTTATATAACTTACAGTACAAGTTATATAAGAGTTTATTTTTATATGTAATATATAAAGAATATATTACACAAGTTGCGTTACCTTTCAAATTATTTATTTAACCAACCACCAAACTAGTACAACTTTAAATCTAATTCTTTTATCAACGTGACGCGTTGAGGTGACTATCCATCGGGAAACCCAAATTCATTATCCTAGGCTAGTGGGACTTAGCCGTTAAGATTAGTTGCAACTTCTTGATCGAGCCGCTTCGTCTTCCGTTTGTGTTGTGCATATTAGATGCCCATCTGTCAATCGTTCTACATCATCAAGGTGAGTTTATAGCCCCACGTTTTACTTGTTTACATATATTTTTGGGGTGAGAACATGCTTGTTTACAAATGCATTTACGTGGTTGATTACAAATTGGTTCACATACTCATTTACATAGCTTGCTATGGGATATATTACTTGACTTCATTTTTGGTCACAAATATATGTACTTTACTTTTGAAATGATTACGGATTAGCTTAAGCGGATTGAACTGATAACAATACAGTACTGCCCGGGTGTTCTTGGAGGGGACACCGGTAACGGGAGTACATATTCTTTAAATAAAGGCCCGGGTGTTCTTGGAGGGGACACCTGTGATGGGTATATATATAAGTCTACGTCACAGCTTCATGAACTGTAAATCACTTGGAGGGTGAGCGCGAATGTTATGAAATAGATCTATTCGGGTGTGATCCCCGTTCGGGTGATTAGCTATCACTGGGCAAACGAACGTTATAGCATGTTGTCTACGCGAATGTTATAAAATAGATCTATTCAGGATTGACAATCCCCGTTCGGGTGATTAGCTATCACTAGGCAAACGAACGTTATAACATGTCGGATTACGATTGGTTGGGCCTACAGGGCCCACAATACTTACCATCCACCCCAAACCCACACACACACCCACAAACACTTTTCGCACACCACCACCCTTAAAAACAACCCCCCAAACCCCGCCCACACGAACCACCATCCCGCCCCGCCCCCAAAACCCCCCCCCGCCAACCACCCACCAACAACCCCTACCACCACCCCACCCAACCAAACCACAAACCCCGCACCATCCGCAACACCCCACCCCCACCCACCCAACCCTGCAGCACCACCCCCATACAAAAACCACACCAACCATACAGCCCAAACACCACCACCAAACAAACCCAACCCCACACATCACAAACCAAAACAAAACACCCACACAACTCCCCACGCCTCCCCCCGCCATCCCCTCCCCCCCCCACACCCCCCACCACCCCCCCCCCACCCCCCCACCCCACCCCCCCCCCCGCCCCCCCCCCCCCCCCCCCCCCCCAACCCCCCCTCCACTCCTCCCCCACCCCCCGCTGCCCGGCCCCCCCCCTCACCCCCAACCACACGCACAGACCCACACACACCACACACACCAACACTCCGATCCACCCCCACCCCAACCAAACACCCCAACCCCCCCAAAACAAGCGTACAAACCAAAACACCACCAACTACTATAACCCCCCAGCCCACACATCCCAAAACACCAGCACCGCCATGCAAACTCACCCAACACCACCAAACACCCACGCACAACCCCATCCCCACACCCCACAACACTACAACCCCAACACACCCACTATCCCAAAAACCCAAACACGACACCCCCACCACAACCCCCCACACCGCCCCCCCTGCCCCACCCACCGCCCACCCCCCCACCCCCCAACCTCACTGACAACCACAGTGTCACAAAAACAAAACCCAAACCAACCAAACAACCGGCCAGCAACCCTACAACAACCCCAAACCAACCACCACAGCTCAACCAAACCTCAACCCACACCACACACCCACCAATAACAACACAAGACAACACCCCCCCACCCCAACACAAATCACCTCACTACCCACTACCACAAAACGCACCAACCTAACCAGACCCACCTCTACCAACACCCAACGCCACCACCACTACCCCCCCCACACCCTCACACCCCATCAACGCAACCCCCACACCCGCAAACCCGACAACTAAAACTACTCCACACCCATCACTTAAACCCAATCAATCGCCCCCGCCCCTACCTACCACACCACCACACCACACCCAAACACAAATATCCACCCCCAAAAAACAACCCCCCCCCAACACTCCCCCCCACCCCATAAACCACCAACCACCCACACCCCAAAAAACACCCACCCAATTCACACCCCCCCCACCACACAAACCAAACCACCACACAACCCCCCACAAACAAAACAACCCCCCATCACCCCCAAACAAATGCCCAAACAGACACCTACCAAAAAGCCAGAAAACACGCCCCCCCCACAAAAACCAAACGCCAAACAACCCCAACACCACACCTACCCCAAAAAGCAACACTCAACCCCCCACGCCCAACCCCACCCAGCAAACCCACATCCAATCATACCCCCACCCAGCACCACAGCCACAACCCAAAACACCTCACCAAAAAACACAACAGAAACAACAACACCACTAACCACCACCTACGCACCCAATTATTTTTACTTTTACTTTCCTGGTGTTCTTGGAGAGACACCGGTAACGGGAGAAAAATATTTTTACTTTAACTGCCCGGGGTGTTCTTGGAGGGGACATCGTAACGGGAGTAATATGTTTCTTTAAATCACTGCCGCACAGGGTGTTCTTGGAGGGACACCTGTGATGGGTATATATAAGTCTACGTCACAACGTCATGAACTGTAAATCACTTAGAGGTGACGCGAATGTTATGAAATAGATCTATTCGGGTGTGGATCCCTATTCGGGTGATTAGCTATCGCCGGTAACGAACGTTATAGCGTGATGTCCACGCGAATGATATAAAATAGATCTATTCGGGATTGACAATCCTCGTTCGGGTGATTAGCTATCACTAAGTAATACGAACGTTATAACATTTCGATTAACGATTGGTTGGAGACTACACGGGCCCCCAACAAATATAACCTGAATTATTACTGTTATATTGTGCCAATCTGTTTCCATGAACTTAGTAGTAAATCGTAAATCATTATTTTAACCACACGGATATTTACTATGCCTTGAATAAAGTGGCAATACATACTTGAAACCTTTAGGTGACATTAAATTGGTCATGCATTTTTATAAATCTTTGGGTTAAGATTGGTACTTTTGGTGACATAAAATGTGTCGTGCATTCTTTATAAATCTTTGGGGATAAGATAGGGTACTTTTTTGTGACATAACAATGGTTGTCATGTGCATTCTTTATAAAATCTTTGGTATTTTTACATGGTACTAGTGGACAATACATCATTTTGAAACTTACATTCAGATTTAAACAAACATATGAACTTACCAACTTATATGTTTGCCGTTTTAAAAAAAGCATGTTTTTTTCTCAGGTGATATAGATACATGGCTTGCGTTGAAGTGCATTGGAGTCCTATACATTCAAGTTTTTTCATGGTGATGCAATTATGGACAAATGTTTATATCATTTTCAAGGAAATAAACGAGATTAATTTTTCAAACTGACACATTTTAGAGGTCAGTTCTCTGTATCTAGCCGCTGTGTTATTTATGAAAGTATCACCCCAAGTGGTATTTTACCCTTGCGTTAATATATTTGGGGTGTACATTTAGCATAAGAATATTATTATGATTCACAAAACGACACAAACACTCAAATAGCAATAACAGAATATAAACAAACAGATCTTGCTCAGAACAAGCAACAAAGCAACTTAAATCTAGACAAGTATAGATCAAATAAGAACACATATATTTTTGTAATTTCTACTTAATTGACAAATGATACAAATGTAATAATTTAAGCAATACAATCACACAAAACAGAAGTCTCATGATCTCAGTACCTGAATTAAGCATTACAATTTGTTTATAGGAGTTTTTAAGACACAATCCAAGAAGATATTTTGTTGCAGACAAAAAGTGCGGCGTACTTAGGAGTACGTACGGCGTACTTGCAGGTTTTTCAAGGGAGTACGGCGGTTTTAACAGAAAAACCGGCGCTCTTTCAGTAGCAGAATGAAGTTTTAAGCTTTTTTGAACAACGACAAATTGCATAGCAACGAGATTTAAAACAAGTATAAACCACTATTTGAATGAATACAAGACCAACAAACTTCCCGGCAGCGGCGCCAAAAACTTTGATGTGTTTCAAAAGCTTTAAATTTATAAAACAAGACATACCGATTAATTAACGGAAACACACGGGAAAGTATACCCTTTCGAGTGTAGTAAAGTCTAGGTAAGTCCAGGTCGTCCCAAGGGAGTAGTGCGTTTTCAGATTCAAAAAGTAGTTTAGAAAGAAAGTCTAAATGATTGTCATGATCATTAGACTCATATTTGATTTAACAACTAAGTTATACCAAACACTAAGAATGATTAGATTATTACCAAGGTGATTAAAACGTGTTTGTTTAGGCCAAGAGACACGAGACAAAACATATATATGGATAAAGATGCACGCACAAACAAGATATATAAGCAAGAAATGACGGGTAATCAGTCAATAAAATAACTATTCAATATGATAAGAATTCCTTTCGGCCTTTAATTCTCAACATACCAAATGCATTAAGATAGGTTTGTGGTTGATAATATAAATAGCATACTCTCTTAATCAAGTTCGTTAGACATGAGATTAAGCATTATACATTATTATACTTAGGTTGATCATAGTTTTATTAACCAATTCTCACAAGGTTAATACCAAATTGCCATAGACAAACAACGCGAAATTCAATCAACTCAATAAAGCCTTTCGACCTATTTCTATTGCAATGACAAATCAAACAAGTCTCAATGATCTTAGCATAACAATATCGAGCATACGATTTATACGATCATAAGCATATATCCATAACATATATTTATATCACATCTCAAGAACACCTAAATAAACATAACAAAATAACTCCATAATCAAACAAGTAACAACACTTATAACATTCATCATGAATTCAACAAAGATCAAATTCAAAGGATAAACAAGATGATACAAATTCCAAGAGCAAAATATGGTGATTTAACATGAATTTCCCAAGAATACTTTATTATATTCAAATTAAAACCCGGAAACTATAAACAATTTTGTCACAATCTCTTATAGATTCAAAAGAACACTTCAAGTATGCTTCTTTGATGGATCAAAACCTGGGTTTGAAAAGAACTTAGGAGCAAGTTCAACGAAATTCCCAAAAACTATTTCCTAACTTATTCTACTTTATGAGAGGATTGTAGATTGTTGTGTGTGAGATATGATAGATTTGGGGTTGTATTTATAGGCTCAAGGGAGGCTTAATTTTGTTCATAGAATGACCTAGAAGGGGGACATGAAAGGTTGCAATGAAAGCCAAACTCATTTAAGAGCATTTACCACAAATTTAATGAAGTGCGCCACACATATGGCATTTATAGCTCTGGGAATTTTTCTTAAATTGTAGATAATTTAATTCTTTTCGCGTGGCCGCTTGAACCCTTAACATGATGCTCTTATTATACTAAGAGATGCCGTAATACATATTTTGGATTCACTAATTATACATACAAACGTTGTAACAATTCGTGTGATGCCCTAATCATACTAACAGATGCCCTTATCATAACAATAGTCGATAACTTATTATGATTACACATTACCCACAACATACAAATACATGCCCTAAACGTATACAATGATGCCCTAATGTTCATACAAATGGATGTACTAAATAAAACAAACAGATGCCCTATCTTAACATGATGCTCTTATCATACTAAGAGATGCCTTAACACATATTTTAGATGCAACATACACAATGATGCCCTAATGTTCATACAAATGGATGCACTAAACAAAACAAACGTATGCCATAACTTAACATGATGCTCTTATCATACTAAGAGATGCCGTAATACATATTTTGGATTCACTAATTATACATACAAACGTTGTAACAATTCGTGTGATGCCCTAATCATACTAACAGATGCCCTTATCATAACAATAGTCGATAACTGATTATGATTACACATTACCCACAACATACAAATAGATGCCCTAAACATACACAATGATGCCCTAATGTTCATACAAATGGATGCACTAAACAAAATGAACAGATGCCCTAACTTAACATGATGCTCTTATCATACTAAGAGATGCCGTAACAAATATTTTGGATGCACTAATTATACAAAACAAACGTTGTAACAATTCGTTTGATGCCCTAATCACACTAACAGATGCCCATATCATAACAATAATCGATAACTGACTCTGATTACACGTTACCCCTAAAACATACAAATACATACCCTAAACGTACACAATGATGCCCTAATGTTCATACAAATGGACGCACTATACAAAACAAACAGATGCACTATCTTAACATGATGCTCTTATCATACTAAGAGATGTCTTATCACATATTTTGGATGAAACATACACAATGATGCCCTAATGTTCATACAAATTGATGCACTAAACAAAACAAACAGATGCCATAACTTAACATGATGCTCTTATCATACCAAGAGATGCCGTAATACATATTTTACAAAAAGTTCAATTTTTTTTTCAAATTTTTAAAAAATCGATTTTTTTATTCAAATTTTCGAACTTTTTTTTTAAATTTTCGAACTTTTTTTCAAATTTACGAACTTTTTTTCAAAATTTCAAACTTTTTTTCAAATTTTCGAACTTTTTTTCATATTTTCGAACTTTTTTTCAAATTTTCTAACTTTTTTTCAAATTTTCGAATTTTTTTCAAAATTTTGAATTTATTTTTTTAATTTTCGAACTTTTTTTCAAATGTCCGAACTTTTTTTCAAATTTTCGAACCATATTTTTCAAATTTTCGAACTTTACTTTCAAATTTTCAAACCTTTTTTCAAATACTCGAACTTTTTTTTTCAAATTTTCGAACTTTTTTTCAAATTTTCGAACTTATTTTCAAATTTTAAAACTTTTTTTCACATTTCCGAACTTTTTTACAATTTTTCAAACTATATTTTCAAATTTTCAAACTTTTTTTCATATTTTCGAACTTTTTTTCAATTTTTCAAACTTTCTTTTCAGATTTTCTAACTTTTTTTCAAGTTTTCGAACTTTTTTTCAAAATTTCAAACTATTTTTCAAATTTTCCAACTTTTTATCAAATTTTCAAAAAAAAAATCGATTTTTTGTCAAAATTTTGAACTTTTTTCAAATTTTCGATCATTTTTCAAATTTTTAAAAAGATCGATTTTTTTTTTCTGAAAAAAAGAATTTTGGTATTTTTTTTCAAACTTTCGATTTGAAAAATATCGATTTTTTATAAGTTTCGAACTTTTTTCATATTTTTGAACTTATTTTTCAAATTTTCAATTTTTTTCATATTTTCGAACTTGTTTTCCAAATTTAAAACTTTTTTTTAAAATTTTCAAACTTTTTTTTCAGATTTTCAAGCTTGTTTTCCATTTTTCGAACTTTTTTTCAAAATTTCGAACCTTTTTTCGAACTTTCAAAAATATCGATTTTATTTTGAAAAAAAAAATTCAAAAAAAGAAATTTTTTCGAAGAAAATACTTTTTGAAAAAAAAAATTCAAATTTTTTTTAATATTTAAAAAATATGTATTAAATTATATAATTACATATAATTAAATAAAGTTATTATTTTATAAATTTACCTTAAAGTTTGAATGTTTACACGATCTACCCTGTAGTTTAGTTTTCTAGGTTTTCTACTAAGATGAGTTTTCTCTAAAACTCATCCCATCTGAAAAGATGTATTATTCACAAACCAATATGAGTTAAAACGTTATAACATATCTATATGACTAACATTTCAAAAGCATATCAATATTGGATTTGTTTTGTTCGTAATTTGGATGTCCTTTCATCGGTATATTTTTTTATTAAAGAAGTTGTCGTATATTTGACAAAGAAAATTTGTAATATAATCAAATTCCTATTTGTACATATCAATACCCTAAAGATAACAGCCGATGAGATCTAGACAAACAAGTCCAACAAGTGCAAAAAACAGGCCTAGTTCGCAAAAACTGGTCGTTCCGCTGGGATCGGTTAAAACAAGAAAACAAGGTTCACGAAGAAAGAAAAACCCAGTTCACAGCAAGAATTGACTACCTATTGACCCACTTTTATACTTGTGTTGACCCGTGTCTGAATTTTTAACCCGTTGGGTCTGACTCTTTAACCCATTTTCAGTTCATGCTTTGTAAGGGTAAAGGCCAAAAATATCAACTTTTGTTAACATTAATTTTTAAACCCGATACTTTTTCAAAGTATTTTATAATGCACATTAAAGGTGCGTTTAGTTGTAAAAAGGGTTTATTTTTTTATTTTAATTCTTTTAAATTTTATTTTTTTATTTTAATTTCTTTAAAACAGGAAAATGAATTTATCTTTAAAAATGTACAATTGATAATGCTCAAATTAAATATGTTTCTAGTCGCGTTATCCGTACTTTTGTATAAGTTATTTGGCTATTTCTATATGCTTTTGTTACTTAATTGTACCAAAGTGTGTTTGCTAGTATATTTATAGCCAAGTACAGGAAAAGCAAGAAAAAGATGAAGAAACAACAAATAAATCAAGTTTTAATCAAGTACAAAGATATCCTTGCATCAAGATCAAAGTTCGGAAGCATTTCAACAACAAAAGAACCAACCTTCCAAGTTCCAAGTTCAAGTTAGAGATAAAATGAAGATATACTGAAGTATGATGACTCATGACCAAATGGTGACCCACGACCAAGCACAACTGAAACAAGAAGCTTAAAATGCAAAATCGAAGAATCCATTTTATATAGCAAGGAGCCAGCCGCCCGGCTGGGAGGAGCCGCACGGCAAAGATCCCGAGCCGCCCGGCTCGGGTGAGTTCGTTTTTCCAATTCTTATCTAGAAGCTCCCTAACCGACTTAAGAATGATCTAGACCCTCCTCCCTGGCATGTGATAGTTCTTTTGCTCCAAGAAAAGCATTTAATGCCCATGGTTTTCCTAGTAGTATAAATAGAGGTCATTGGCTATTGTTTTATGCACACTTCAAGAGAGTCACGTCAACCATTCTATCTACTATCTCCTAAATAGAGGTCATTGGCTATTGTTTTATTACAATACTTTGAAAGAGAAAGAACAGTTTGATCATAGAGAATGATCAAACAATACAACTGACAAATTTTGATCTTTTTTAAGGTCTTCAATTTAGTACCGTATCCAAATTGCCTATGTTACCGATTGGTTACGTGCTATTTATTATAATTTTCGATTCCTTTTTCTGTTTATTTCAAATATTGACAAATTTTATGTATGCTGTTAGTTACACATTTGTAAATATATTGTTACTATATAAAATTTGGTTTGTCAATTATTCAATTTTTTAAAACTATTTATTACCTAATGACGTTCAAACGTTAAACTTTTTGTTACTTAAATTTGTATTACTTACACATCTGTTACTTTATGACACTATTTCTTACCTATTTACGTTTAAATGCTAATTTGGTTGTTACTTTAATTTATATTAGCTACCTATGATTTATCACGGTTTTATAGGCTAGTAAGTTCATATAGACATGTGATGGAAACATACCCGACGGTTGTTTCAGACATGTT
>BQNB010121301.1:0-20483 GCA_026074375.1 Tanacetum coccineum
AGTGGGGATGGATACACTGATAATTATCAGTAGATGATACGTGTCTCAAAGAATGTTGATGGGGATGTTTTTCTTAAGGCATAGCCTGAATGGGATTACACGAAATAGGGGTGTTTGTTGGTATATGTGAAATGGGGGAGCTGATAAATTAGCAGATTGATTTTTTCGGTTAAAACTCTTATCAGCGAATGAAATTGACTCATGGATGCTTCATTTTGGTTTTGGGCTAAGCCTGATAAATAGGTCAGCTGATTTAAATCAGTAGATGTATAACATGCTTTATCAACTGATGTTATTCACCTTCATGAGCTAATATGGTGAATAAAATGGTGTATGGGTTCATTCTTTTTCGGGCATAGCCTAATACGGGGTATGGAAATAAAAAAAAAGGGGATGAGGTATAAAAATGAAGAGGGTTATTCAGTTGCGAAGGTAGAGTATCTAGTAACCAGACCCTGAACTTCAATAACCCTAAACCCCAATTCAAATTTGTAATTCCCGTCCTAAGAAATCAGCGTCTGAACCAAAGATGTAACGAAATTTAACGAACGCCAGCGAAGCTGATCTCGGACCACAGCGAACCTGAACCCAAATGAACTTACCTCCAAAACAATGAAACAAATCGGCTTGATTCCCTAAAAGCAAAGTGGAATCAGCTCACTCACCAACTGACACAAAACTAAACCCAACAAGACCCCAAAGTCTCAGACTGTGTGTATAAATCTTTCACAACGCTGAAACCTGGTATTAATAAACCATAGTACGATATGATGTTTCGGGCTAAACCTGAAAGGGGGTGTCTTTTAGAGAGTGTGTAACGATCAAAAGTGGCTTGTATTGCAACTTTTGAGGGGGAGAGAACACACTTATCAGGGATTCATTAGCTAAAGCCAAAAGCCAAACATCATACTAGAAACCAGACACAAAACCTTCACACCATCACAAATCAAACACCATATCCATAATCATTCACAAAAATCACACCATCACAAATCAAAAACCATATGCAAAATAATTCACAAAAATCACACCATCACAAAAAAAACATATCCATTCGTGACCCAATTCATGAGTCGCGTACAAACCCTCACTCAAAAAGAAGCCATAGACATCGATTCTCCCTTTTACAGACGTGTAATTAGGATATGAATTAGGTAAGAGGCGGTTGAATGTGAGAGGGTATTTGGTGAAAGAATAGGGCCGTTGATGGGTGATTTAGAGAATCAGTGCGGTTACTTGTTATTAAGGTTGATAAGATGAAGAAAGATTGTTGTGTAATGGTGTTGTTATAACGGATCAGTGGTTGGTGTTGAAGATGTAAATGATTAGTAGTATGACTATTATGAGATAGTGCTCTAATCAGTGTGAAAATAAGAAGAAAAAGGGGTGGTAGCCGGTATATTAGGGACTGATATATCAATGGGGACGAGTAGGATGATTGTGACTCTGGAAACTCACAGATATTAATTGTTTCGGGCTTAGCCCGACATGGTTTATGGCTGAAAAAGATAGAATAAGTTTCTGGTAAACAAAAAGGAGGGAGAGCTGTGTTTGATCAATGGGTTTGGTTGGTTATTCAAAAGCTGATTAAATTAATAGCAGACTCAAGGTTTGATCCCGCTAAACTTACCCGTTGATACCTTAATGGTCGTTGACCGAACACCTCTTGAGTTAAACCGGCAACTGAGCTAAACCGGTCGCTGGTCAAGAACCGCAAAATTGCTGAACCCTTTGCACACTGAACAAAACCCGCTGATCCAAACATGAAAAACGTGGTCTGAACTTCCACCTACCCACTGGTCATTTAACCTGAATTCGAACCACACTCGTTGAACGAAACCTTAAAATGGGTCAGTTGAGATTGATCAGGGGAATGGTGAATGAATATGAGTTTTTTTAGCTAAGATAAAAGTCAGCTGATCAAGCTTTAGAAGTGGGTATAAAAATCAGAGGTTTGTTTTTTGTCAGACTTAGCCTAAATTATGTGCTGATCAGAATTATCAATGGGTAAAAGACGGGGTTGTGCAATGGATATGACTTAGCTAAAGATCAGTGCTTTAGGTAAATGGTTTTGCTCAGGGTATGAATTAGAGGTACTGGGGAACGCAAAGATGTTTGTGTGACCGTGCCTAAGTGGGTATGATTTGTCTCTGACTGAACCCCCATCAGCGAACACTTATCAACGAAATGTCAGCTTAGTTCAACCAGTCTGCGCTGATATGACCTCTGAACTAAACCTAGTTCAACCCATAGCTGAGTTGAACCAGACGACCACTGAACTTACGAGACCTCTGAGCTTACGAGCCAAAGTCAGCACACCAAAGATCAGACCATCTGAGCAATTGTCAGCACACCCCAAGGTTAGCGAACCCCGTACTTTTAGATCCTTAATTTTATTAAGTTGAGCGGATTTACTTGGTCATGAAAATGGGGTGCTCGGTGAAACATGAGTCAAATGGGAAGCTGCTTCTAAGTGTTTATAAACTTAAAGCTTAGACTTATCCAAGTAAAATCGAAATAGACAAAGGAAGAATCTCCTTGCCTACGTCTAAAGCATCACAGATCCACGAACAGGATAGCCACTGAAAGTTTACCAAGTGACGGTTTAACCACCGCACCAAAAATGGTAATCAATTCACCATGCCTAAATGGCAAGAAAGAATTGGCTATTTTCGAGCAAACGGCTACCGGTAAAGAATCAACAAATTCGTTGATGGCTGATAGTTTGCCAAAAACTATAATGCCAACTAAGTTGGTCAAGCCACAAGGTTTCAACTTGAGGCCAAACATGGGTATTCAAACACCCACAAAAACTATGGCTCAAACATTAGTATCAAAGCAATTCGATCAAAGGGATTCAAGCCCTAAAAATGGTGAAAATATCATTGTGTAAAGCCTTCTAAAAATTGCTAATCCAGGTGAATTTTTTGAGGAGAAAGACACACTGATAAGAACTTCAATGCTAAACCTATCCTCACACACTAACCACCACTTTAAACATATCCTCACATCAGAAAAATACTACAACTTTACAAACAAATCAAACCACTACACACAAACAAAATCACCTTCACGTAAACAAATCAAACCATCATACAAAACAAATCAAAAAATTCATTCATCTACACAAATGCAGATCACGACACAACAAAACCAAATCAACTCATCACACACTAACACATCACATAAAAAAATAATACTCATAAAAACAATACCCATGAAACAAATCACACTCACAAAATAACTCACACAAATCACACGTCACAGAAGAACAAGGGGGCTGGGTTTGTTAGAGGTGATGTGATCTGATGTTTCGGGTATAGCTCGATACGGGTTGACAATAAAAGTTGGGACTATACTTAGTATTAAAGAAGTGGTGATAAACATCACCTTGTGCATTCTTCAGCAAGTATTTTCCTCAGGTATGTGTCAGATGGTTACTTAGGGAATGATGTCAACTGAGTTTGGGTTGGTTGTTTATTAGGATTGATTGTATTAATCTGAGAATACTTCAGCAGTGATTGATCACCACCGTCTGAAAACCGCCCCCCTGAAACACAAATTAAACCCAAGGAGTTGAATTAATCACTACATATCTGAACATGTTGATCAAACCAACTGAAAACCTCTCAACCTGGTAGTTGATGTAGACCCACGGGGGCTAAATTCGGTCACTAACTAGCCTGGTATACGTGACCTGACTAAGTTGGGATAAAAGTGAGCTGACATCAGTGAAATGTAATTTATTCGTGGTTGATGTGTGTGGAATCACTGAAGTTAGGAATAGAGAACGGGTTATCTGTGGTATTGGAAACATTTAAATAGGTATAGGGCGTCACTGAAGCCATAGGCTGCACACAAGGGTCTTAACATCTGTTGTAGTTTTCAGGCATAGCCTGGATTACGGGTCGATGATATGTTGGAATACAATGTGGACATGATTTGAAGTAGGCTGATGTTAATGGGGCTGATAATTGATGTTGTTAAAGATGTAAACTCAGGGATGATAAATGGTTTATCAGTAGGATAGTTTTGATCAATCGATTGATGAACAAAAATCTTCATCAAATTTATGAAAGATCTAATGTTGGGATTGCTATTTGTTGGGAGTGTGTATTTATCAGTGAATACACAAACCTGTGATCACCACATTATTTGAACCCCTAAAAAACAAGATGAACCTCATCCGCTGAGGACACCCACTGACACATACCTACCTTTGTAAATTCAGATTGTAAGAAGAAGTTGTAATGCTCACTTACATCTAAAATATCACTTAGGCTATTTGTATATCCAAATAGGGGAAGATTGTTGGGCAAACTTAATGACCAACAGGCTTTGGGCTAGGATTTGAACATAAAATATACTAAGTGTATCAGGTGGCCATCTTTAAAGTTCTTCGTCAGAGACTAAAGAAAGTCGAGGATAAGAATCCTTAAACTAAAAAGATGAATCAAGTCTGAACAATGTTCAGCAACATCAACAACAAATGATCAGAAAGTATTATTCTATATGTCTCTTTGTTGTAACTTAGTATGTAAGAAGAAGCCGTTTTTGCCCACTTACTGCTAATTGACTTAGGCTATATTTCTATCCAAATAGGGCGAGATTGTTGAGCCAATTTAGTGCCTAATTGTCCCTTGTACATGATTTATATGAAATATATACTAAGTAGAAAACAAGTCGCTGAACTTATAAGTTCAGCGAGTCATCCTCAAGATGTTCTTCAGAGTCTAGAAGAAAGACTCGTCATAACCTCACGCAGACCTCGGCGAGTAAAAAAAGAACCAAGATCAGGATGATGGAGTCAGTGAGTATTGGAAAATGGCTCACTGACTCTCGAAGACCAACTCTGAATGAAGACCTGGACATATTAGCGGAAACTTCCTAAAAGCAAAATAGCAAGTTCAGACAAAAGGTACAAGTAAGGGCTTGTACTTTATTGAAGGTTGCTTAAAAAGGCAAGAAAGGACAAGAGAAGCTTTGTATTTCCCAATATATATATATGTGGGCTTGTAGTAGAGATAGGTTAAGAATTCTTACACAGAAAATACACAATGTAATATTATAGTGATAAGGCTCTCCTCCCATTGGTACACGAGCAAAGCTATAAACAATAAGAGTTTTATTTGTCATTCAATATCCCGGTTGTTGGTTCGCAAACAACCGGGTGCACTTGTAAATCTTTGATTTATTTCTAATAAGATTTATAAACGTTAAAAAGTACAAATGATGTTATTAGTTAGCCAAATGGGTCTCGTGGTTAATATATCAGATATTACACGATCATCAAGGGCCAACATATACATTCCATAGACTGCTCGAAACAAGTGTACAAGCAAACTGAGGAACATGGTAAGCAAAGCGAATGTACATAAATAAGGATAAAATCTAATGGTTCCGTAAGACCATGGTGCCTTACCAGCTGCCACCAACGACGACATACGACGGAGGCTGAAGCATGACTAAAATGTAGTTTCAGTCACTGTTATGACAGACTGTTATGACGAGATTGAAAGGTAAATGATGTTTGTATATTTAGAAATTCCATGTTCTGAGTAAATCGATTATGGCCCGTATGAATTATTAATCATCTAGCATAACTCTACAACACACCCATATCTATTAGTGAATAAATAGGCACAATCCCGTTTGTGGGTTTAGGGTATTAGGGTTTTACCACTATAAATAGTGGTCAATAATAAATCATAACTCAAGGGGTTTTTTTGTCATTCTACATGGTATCAGAGCTTTAGGTTCAACCCACCATAAAATAGTTGTCCTCCGGTCATCGGCTACTCGTCGATGATTCAGAGGGATCCCGGTCTATTTACTTTCATTCGCATTATAATCCCGTGTTTTAGTAGTTTTTTTTAATCCAATCCAGATAAATTATATCTTACATCTCTAAACCCTATCTTACATCGTATCAACCATTAAGATCATAAACCCTAATCACGTATCTTCCGGTCAAAAACACTAACCTTCTTCACAAAATAGCTGTCCTCCGGTCATCGACAACTCGTCGATGATTCGGAGGGATCCCCGTCAAACCCTAAATCAAAAAAAAAAACCTAGCTGCCATCGTCATCATCACCAGCCCTCAAAGAAAAGCATGACGTCATCGTCACCAGCCATCCTTCCAATATTATCGTGTTCTTTTTTACTTGTGTCGGATCTGAAGATCTGTTTCCTGATCAACAAGACCGTGGTGCAGCAACTATTATGGTTTTTTTTTAAGTTTTATTATTTGTTTGTTTGTGTTGGTGATTTGTCTAAGGTCACAAATGCCACCCACAAAATCGTTATTTGTGTTGGTGATTTGTGCATAAGAGTCATAAATCCACACAATCGTATGTTGTTGTTCATAGCTTCGTGTTTAATTGTTTATCCAGTATATCAGTTCACGACTTCAAGTTTGAAGATTGTTTGAAGACGCTTGTTGTCGGATGTCTTCATGCTATTATTTCTTTTAATGTTTTGTCTTTTTTCTTTCTTTTCTTTTATAGTTTACTACTCCAGTCCGAGCTTTTGCGATTTCGCCGCTCGGACTGCGGGGGACTATTAGTGAATAAATAGGCCCAATCCCGTTTGTGGATTTAGGGTATTAGGGTTTTACCACTATAAATAATGGTCAATAATAAATCATAACTCAAGGGGTTTAATATCAACCTGTTTCTGAAACTTATGGTGACCCATATAATTACCATGACAGGTAAATTTACCTAAATGGACCTGTTATTATTGAATGAGTGGGTTGTGAGTTACAGCTCCAATATTATGTCTCTGGAACAGCTTTTTAATACGGGGTTGTCATTGTGAAACTTGTTTTATGTTTTCAGTCCCACAAAAAGTATACGAAAGAAATTTTGTAAAACTTGTTTTAAGTTTTCGAATATCAAATATGCTCAAACATCACACGCAAGAACTTGTACAAGTTCTCCGACATTATGTGTGCTAGAACCTTTATTTAATATATTTATGTTAACACTAAATGAAATCTTGAGACGCTATCGGCCAACGGATTATCTTTCTTTGATTCATCAAAATTTCTTAACTTTAAATCTTTGGCTTGTTATTTATTCGTTAGGCAATTCCCAGTCCCACTCATAATACCTATCCGTATCATTTGGTCATTGCTTATAATACGTATCTTGTAACCCATGCTTAATCATAAAACTAAACCGAGAGTATACGATACGTATCTTGTAACCCAATTTTCTAAACATTTTATCTTTAGGATGGATTGTTGTGCACATGATAAAGTTCTGTATCATTTCTCCATAAGTTAAATAGACAAGATAATTATGTGTAAAAGGAAAATAATTAATACTACGTATTTGATTATGGTAAAAGAAGGTAATATGTCTGTAGAACAGCTTTTTGTATGAAATTGTTTTTGTGAAACTTATTGTAAGCTTTCAGTCCGTAAAGAAAAGAAACTTTGCATTGATATATACAATGGTGTATATTGCTAGGATAACGGCGTTGGTTTTACTCCTGAGTATTGATATCGGAAAAAAATGGATTTCGTTACTCGGAAGTCGGAACAAACACTTCATATAAGTTCCTAACCTTTTTGGATAATGGATCATACTATTATACGCAATAACTTACAAACCACTAACGATCATTACTGTTATCATTGCTTAATCACGGGACACCTCTCCCGCGGTAAGGCTAACGGTGCTACTTTTCTTAGCAGGAAGTCCTCACTGATATTCACTTAGTACAAGCATTACCCCAAAAGACGAGCTTACGACTCATTGTAAGCGAGTTCCATCCCGTTAACCCCATTCGCACTAATTTTGTACTAACAGTTTCTATCATAATATTAGATATGTATGTGTTCAAACCATAAATGAAAATGGTTTTAACAAATAAATAATTAACAATCAATAGGTAATAGACATATCTAAGAAAAAAAAGATTTGAACAGGGGCGGGCTGAGGAAGATGATGACTGTATGTCATTGGCCTCCGACCCTATAGAGTTTGTAGGTTGTACATCTTAGGTCCTATTCTTTTAGTTTTATTTATGAAACTAGTCTAGGGGCTTTACAAATTAACAAATTAAACCTTTCATTTTTACAAGTATAGGATGTCTTATATAGTGACTAAAATATGTTTATGGTAGTCTGTTGTAGTTAATGTTGTACATGTGAGTCATTGGAATACGTAGATTGAAATAATTAGATTTGTTTTTCCTCTAATATTTATCAGAAAGAATTCACATTATAACGAATTTTTGCGTTTCAGAGGCCTAGTATGTAATTTCGGCACAGGGCCCTTAAAATTCCCGGGGCGGCCCTGGTGATTGTCAGCTATGGTATTATGTCTCTAGTACAACTTTTTATATAAAGTTGCTTTTCTCGAACATGTTTATGTTTTCAGTACCACATGGGGTGTAATTTTTATCTTGTTGCATGTGTGCAATGTTTCTATTCTAAAACTCACAGCTAAACACCCCAAAACATGATGAATGCAAGTCTCTGGTGAAACATTTTGATTCCAATTGTTCCAACGCAGTGTAAGGCTAGTTTGGATGGTTCTTGGACTTGTAATAAAGTCATTTGCCTCATTTGGTTCACTATAACATGTCAATTTATCTTCAAAATGTTTACTATTTGGTTTCCTAAGGTATTCATGGGTCAAATTTACTTGATTGTATCTGATTGGGCAGGTGGATATTTGATCTTAAGAGATGAATGCATGTATGTGTTTCTGGTCTTAGTTGCGATATGTGTATGAATATTATTTGCACAGAGTATGAAACCATTTGGCTAGAGGTGGCAATCTTGACCTAAATATAAAAGAATGGGTTTAATTGGGTCATTTTTTTGAATATTTGGGTCATTTGGGTCTTTAAGTTAAATGATGTTTGGGTCCAATAGGCTTTTAAACATACTTTTAAATTAGATGAATGGGTCGACCAGACCCGACCCGTTCGACCCATGACCCATTTGACCCATTCTTGAACCATTCCCCCATGTACTTAACGTTAATGTCAGCAAATCCTTCATTTTGTAAAGCCATCTTGAGGTTAGTTAAAGAAGCGAACTCTTTCACTCTTCCCAGCAACGAATTCGTTAGGTCTTTCGAATACAAACACTCCTCATCCAATACAATCGCAGGAGTAGAATCACATTCAACTGACCCCGACCTAGTATTAGATTTCACCACATTAACAAACGATTTCCCCATATCCCCACCGTCCTTACGAGGAACATGGTAACCACCCCTATGCGATTCAACATTCTTCTTCTCAGTCACCTTATTACTATTCAAAGGAGGCCTATGGAATCTTGCAATATTAGCCTGGAATTTTGAACGGTCTACCCAAATCGTACATAAATTACTCCCCAAACGATCCACATTGAAGACATTTATAAAACGAACAAAACCAAACCTCTTACCCCCTTTCGACCTCTTCATAGGGATGAATGAATCGACAACATGACCGTATTGTTTACAAGCATGAAACAATTCCTTAGCAGTAAACGAATCAGGAAAATTCGTTACGAAGATCGATGTTGAAACTCTATTAACATCATCCTCTTTCGATCTAAGACTTCCCATGATGAACCAACGACCACGAACGAATTAAAAAACAGGCTTGGAAAATGAAATTGATCAATAATAATTTTTTAATAAAGGTTTTTGGATTGAAGGGAGATCTAACGATTGAAGACAATAAACCAGAAATCCTAACGAAAAAAATGAATGATGAATCCTATAGTCCCATGGAATGACATCTTGTAAGAAACTTCAATTCCGGATTTGTTCATTTCTTCAGGATGCTCAATGTTTGATGAGTTGAATTTGTTACAAGTAGATTTACTGAATTTGAATACATTTTTTGAAACCGGGAAAAAAATATTCTTATTGATCCTCTTACGGGTTAATGTTACTAGTAGGTTTAATACCCTTTTATAAAATAAGTGTGTCTCTAGAACAACTTTCGCCTAGTTATCCCACATGGGCCAAAGAATAGAAACTTTGCTACCTAATATACCATGATGTCT
Organism: Tanacetum coccineum; assembly: GCA_026074375.1. NCBI lineage: Eukaryota > Viridiplantae > Streptophyta > Magnoliopsida > Asterales > Asteraceae > Tanacetum > Tanacetum coccineum. The sequence continues at coordinate 10,025 of BQNB010121301.1, forward strand.
GCTAGTTGTATAAGTTGATATTAGTATTGTGTTGTTGGTTCATATTTCTTACATGATGTTAATCAAAATTGTTTATCATCATGGATCTGTGTGCACCAGAAATTAATACAAGTTATCAAATTTTTAGTACTTATAAAGCCAGAAATTAATATAGGAAATCAAATTTTAAATATTTCTAAGTTTATCTGATTCTTAAAATACAGCATGAGAAGATTTGGACTAAGAAAAAGTAGCCAGCTTGATTTAATTTGATGTATAACGCGCAATAATATTAGACCACCTAAATCCAATTATGAAGTGACTATTATTTGGCTTAGACATCAAGGGATTCATCACTTTTTCCGAAGTTCATAACATTTATGATTATAGTGTTTCAAGTCTGCTACTCCAGCTTTAGAAAGTGCCTCAAATATGCTGGTTTTAATTTTCCCGCCATGATAAACTTTTAATAGTTACTACTTTTTAATCAATTTGGTACGATTGTAGTTTTTAATCTTTCGTTTATTCTTTATACTTTAGCCAAATTTTCTTAAAATTCTTTTGGCTAAGAATGGTTCAACACATCATCAAGTGTTGATCATGTTCCAGCAACACTTCCATCATACATATATTTGGTGAAGTGTATATATGTTGAATCTTCTAGTGGTTCACTTTAGATGGTTCATTACTGAAGGTATTGGATATCAAAGTTCAGCTGCTGCATTATCAATTGGTGTCCATTGGTTACGAGATCTGAGAGTTTATACTCTACTGTATAGAATACATTGTGTTTGCTGGTTTGGTGTAAATGACACATGAACTTGGAATGTTTAAGAGACTTATCAAGTTTGATGAATGCATGGTTAGTTGGTTATGGAAATTATGTTTTGTATCCCACATAGGGTAAGGAAAAGAAATTTTGCTAGGTTATATTCGGTGGTGTAGTTGGTTTTCATAGGTTGATACTAGTGTTACATATGTTGTTTGTAATTGATCTCGGATACTGTTAAAGCAGAAAAATAGTGCACGTTGTTCGTTATCAATAGGTTAAATAAATAAATTCTCAACTTTTTGTCATTTAATTTCATGTTAATAATACCTCAAGGGATCCTTTACTTGTGCCAAAACTTTCCTACAGTTTATACAATAGAGCAACTGTTTCCAAAACTTGATCGAGTCTTTTGTCCCACATGGGGTTGAAGAAAGGAAAGCTTTGATTGTTTATATATTGTAACAAGATTCTTTTCGAGAAGGATACTCCTTCACAGGTGAGGATTTTTAATAACATTGTTTCTAATTCTTATTATTGGTGTAAGTTTAGATGTAAAGCCTCGTTCAAATGGATCGATTGGCTAAAAAACCCGTATCTTGTAATTGTCTAATTCTAGCTCCTTGCTAGTCGTTTAATAAAGCTGATGTTCAAAATATATATATATATATATATATATATATATATATTGTAAAGTAAATGGTACAAACGAGATGGTTTCATGCGATTATTTCATACGGATGTAAACTCTTTGATTTCATACAATGATCATTCCATAGGTACAACTTTTTGTGATCTAAGATTTCATACAATAACTATTAGGCTTAAATTGATCCAAGAGTAGGGGAATTCCATCTATAAATGTTCACTCAATTGTTATAAACTCAAAAAAATTTCCGATACTTGCTGAAGTGTCATGACCTGCTACCGGCTAGTCAGGTAAATATTGCTTAGTTCGCAACGACCATTTATTAAGCAAAACTAAAATTTAAATAAAATAATAATAATATGTTAAACGAAGAAAACTTAAATTTCAAAAAACAATTTGTAACTAAGGCTATGTTTGACGACGAGAATTTTAGAGCATTTTGAAGCATTTAGCATTTAGTGTTTAAGATAAACAAAAACTTCTTTAGCAACAAGCATTTAGTATTTTTCAGTTCTCTTTAACGCTTCTTTTTTAATGCTCATCTTAGGCTATGTTTGGCTACAAGCATATGTTTGACGACACGTAGCAGTAACAATAAGCAGTAGCAGTTGGCGGTAGCAGCTAGTAGTAATTATAAAATGTAAAATTAACAAAAAAAAGGCATGTACACATTAAAATAAAAAAAACTTCACTTTATTTTTAAGGGTATATAGGTAATTTCATAACAAAATATTTGGAGCAATTCCATAACGCTTGTTCAACAAGCATTTCAAACAGTGGCGTAGCTGTGTAGAGGCAAAGGTGGGCCATGGCCCACTCACAAAATCTTAATGTATGTTAAATGTAATAAAGCCCGGTGCACTGATGTGTATCTAGTATTAAGTTTTGGCCCATTCTAAACACTGATTATTAGTCTTGTAGTCCATGTATAATTCGGAATCCCAGTTGTTTTACAAATCACCTATATTAATTCTTATATAAATACTTAACAAAACTCGATTGGCTAAAAAACCTCAATATATTGAAGTAAATGAACAAATTTGTTGCAACACTTTTGCATAGTTATATATTATGATGTTTTTTATGGGAGATGTATCTCTCTTTGTTCATGCATCTGAAATGTGCGGCTGTGATTGTTTCTCATTTTTCTCGTTTTAGTTTTATTTCTCATTTGATCCTTACTCAGCATTGGGCATGGATCCGCTAAGAAGGGATTTTAAAATAAAAAGAATGAGAAATGTTTCTAACCACATATTTCAAATGAAAAAAGAGAATTTCATGGGAGATGCATCTCTCTTTGTACATGCATCTGAAATGTGCGGCTGTGATTGTTTCTCATTCTTCTCGTTTTAGTTTTATTTCTCATTTGATCCTTACTCTTTTAGCATTTGCTAATGTGTTTAAAAAAAATTTACCCCCCTAAAATCAAATTCCTGGCTACGCCCCTAATTTCAAATGGAAGCCATTCCACAACTTGTTAACTCTTGTTGCTTTGTTGTCAAACAAGCTTTTCAATCAAACCATTTACCGCTTGTCGTTCCTAAACGCTAAGCATTGAATAATTTAAAGTGTATTTACAATACACAATTACTATGTTAATTGATTTCATTTAGGACATGGTTGTTTGCTCATGTTTACCTTTTGTATTTTACGTTAACTAGGTGTGCTTGTGTAGTATTATTAACTTTTTATTTTTGTTATTTGTTTTTTTTTCATGTTGGGCATAAAGTCACAGTGGAGATTTTAAGAGAAGTTATTCAAATTCTAAAAGTTGTTTGGTAACTTTGGTAATTTGTTGGACGTGTCCTACACGTTTTGTTATTTGAGTTTGTCTAAAATTAGGAAACTATTTTATGGTTTAGGTTCTTATAAATAGGATCATTAGTAGTGGTAGCTACTAAAGCCATCGCTTTAGGCCCCCGAATATTTAAGGCCCCAAATTTTTTAACGTCGTTTATGAATATATTGTCGATCACAAATTTTTTTGGCATCTTCTTAAGGTCTCGATATATAAAAAGCCCCGGTTACTAAACCTGCTAAACTTATTAAGGATATTTGCTTAGTTTTTATTTTTTTAATCTATACGATTAAGTCTTTATTTGTATTTAAGAAATACGACTAGGTCCAACTTTTTTTTATTACAAAATGATGAATTGAGCTCATTGTTGCTAAACTAAACCGAAAGCAAGGTTATATATGTTTTTAACCAAATTTTCTCATAGTTTCAAAAGAAAAACACTATATAAAGGGAACATAAATATTAGTATTCGTGTTTGATTACATGCTTATGGCAACAAAGAATTTGTGTCTCTTAAACAACTTCTATAAAGATTTTTTATTTTAGAGTTAAGTACATTTTTGGTCCTTGTGGTTTGGTGCGAGTTCACTTTTGGTCCAAAATTCAAAAAAGGTTCACTTTTGGTCCAAAAACATAGTTTCGGTCCACTTTTAGTCCAATCCCGTGAATTTGCACTAAAATTTTTGGACCAAAAGTGAACCGAAACTATGTCTTTTGGACCAAAAGTGTAACGAAACTATGTCTTTTGGACCAAAAGTGGACCGAAACTATGTGTTTTGGACCAAAACCAAACTTTTTTTTATTTTTGGACCAAAAGTGAGAAAATGCACCAAACCACAGGGACCAAAAATGTACTTAACTCTTCTTGTTTATATACTTTCAGTGTGCACAGTTCATTCAGGTTGATGCTTGTAATATGTAGTCCTGGATTAATTTGTGCGAAGTATGTATGAGTTAATAAATTTACACATACTTCTCAACTCTTTATTCGGGACTAGTTAATACAAATTGTTGGCTTTTTGGGTCAGTTTATAAGCACCGCTAGGGCTAATATACAAACTGTTAACGTAGTGTTTGGTACGTCGCAATGAGAGTTGGAATGAAAAACACCATTATGACATAATGTTTCATTACATCTTGGAATGGAATGATAATTACATAAAAACCCTTTATTAATTACCCATCAAACAAAAAAAACATATTTAACAAAGTCTATTTTAGTCTTTTTATTATCGATTACATTCCATTTTATTTTTGCAACCAAACATAATTACAATCGTAATGCGTCATTCCATTACTTCATTTATTCCATTACGATGTTTATTCCATTCCGTCACTACTTCATTTCGTCATACCAAACAGACCCTAAGACTCTTTGGGAAATATATAGTGTGACGGGTTAGCATAACATTAATTACGTTCAAGGTTTCTTAGAAATGAGCATACTTTTAGATGGGATATCTATACAACAAAGTGGCATCAGAAAGAGGTTTAGCAAAACGAATCCATAATTTTAACCTGGTTCATCAGTGCCATCAAAACAGTCATCGTTCAACCGCCACTTCGTAAAACTTTTCGGTCCATCTACATATTGAACTCCATAACAGACCCAATCAAAAGTCGGGTTGGTTTGTTGTACGGGTCATAAAATTTGGTATCAATGTTATAAGCTACAAAAGTATATATGATATATACTTATTAAAACTTTACGGCAACAAAGGCGTTGTGGATGTCGAGCAACTTTTTTGTATGTTTACTTTTCTGGGAATTTCTTTTCAGTTCTCAATCAGTCCCACATGGGTGAAAGTATAGAGATTGTGCTTGCATATATACTTTAGTTTAGTAGACGTTTACATAGTGTCGAATTATGCTGAACAAAAAAATCAAGTCGCCAATTGGCATTCCATTAATTCGTATAAGTTCTCGACTTTTTGTTATTTTAAAGAGTAAGTTGGTTATCTTTATGGCTAAATCGTGGTAATTATATTTTTTCATGAACATGCTAATTTGACAATTATGCTATTTTGTAATTAATTTGTTTAGTAATTTAACGACAACTCACATTTCAAAAGTCATCTATACCGTCTGTCCGTCTATATGTTGGTTTAACAAGTTGACATGTGTGCGTTAATTTAGCATAACGAAATACAAAGATTACAAACTAAGTGAAGGAACATGGTATGGCAAGAATAAAAACCAGGTGAACGAATCTGAAGACAAAATGCAACCTATTTTAGTTTACTTCAAAAATATTTCTGCTGGTAGTGTTTGTCTCAAAGATATAGTTATGAAATTTTCTAAGCATCTTAAAAGTGTTGCGTGAAAGAATTTGTATTGCCACTATATAATCATTTCTGAGTTTGATATCATATTTCTCATAGCTTTAATCCGAAAATAATGATAAAACAGAAATTAAAAATTACTCAATTACAGTGTTGTGTTGTGTCTTTTAAGCACCTGCAAAGACCATTATGCCCTCACGTGCAAGGCACGTGAAGGACTTAACAACCATTGACTAAAGCCCGTTAGTCAAAAGGACGATCCAAGAGACAAAAAATACAAATTTAGGACGATTTAAGTATTTTTTTGGAAAATAAAACGAAACGCGTATTTTCGATACAATCTCAGGGAGGAACGCGTTTTTTTGTCTTTAAAATCCTAATAGGTTGGACTTCTTTTTTTGCTTCCACCCCCTTCCCATGTCGCTTTGGGATAGTAAAATTGAAAAAAAATAAAAAATGATGTCTTTAAAATCCTAATAGGTTGGTCAAACGTGCTCGGTTTTGACCGAAATTCATGTGTCAATAGTTATGAATAAAATCCTAATATGTTTAAAGCGAAACTCTTTGTCTTTTAAATCCAACTTGAAACTTTTGTTGCCTTCTTGGTTCTCACATCTGATAGTAGAATTACTTTTCTTTTTATCTACAACATAACGACTAGCAAAATAATCATAACTGAAATAAACTAAAACAGCACTAAAAGTATACCATACATATTCTTTTTAACCAATCCTGATGAGAAACTTGTTGCTAATAAGGAGAATGTAGTGGATAGTAAAGAGAATAACTCATATGTGGAAGCACTTAGTAAGAATTTGATTGAAAGTGATAATAAGTTGTTCTCAGTTCCTACTAGTGTTAATGAAAAAGGTGAGGAAGTAGTTATATTTGATGAGGAGTTAGTGAATGAAGGAACTGAAAAATGGAAATTTACTGTTTGTGGCTATTTTGTTGGTAGTAGTATGCCTGTTCTTGAAGTAAAATACAACATTAGGTGGATGTAGGGTAAGTATGGGCTGAGGGATATTGTGGTTGATAATGATGTAAGTTGCTATGCCAAGTTTAAGGATGAAGAAAGTATGAATTTAGTTCTTGAGCAAAGCCCTTGGATGGTGAATGGCAGACCTTTTATTGTTCAGAAATGGGATCATCAAGTGACTATTGTTAAGTCCGCTCCCTGTAAAATCCCTGTGTGGATTAAGTTGTTTAATGTCCCATTAGAAGCCTGGAGAATTAAGGGAATTAGCACCTTATCCAGCAGGTTGGGGAGGCCTATTATAATGGATAAAGTTACTGCAGACATGTGTAATAGAGGGATTGGTTGGCTAGGCTATGCAAGGGTGCTTGTGGAAATTGAAGCAGGGAAAGGCTTCTTGGATGAAATTGAAATCAATTATGTAGATAAGCAGAAATTACAAAGTAAAGTTTCTAAAAGGGGTTAAGGTTGAATACTCTTGGAAACCTATGGTGTGTGAACTCTGTAAAGTATTTGGGCATAGCCTCTTCAAATGCACACTTAGGCCAAGAACAGAAGAGGAGAAAGAAAAAGTTAATATTGCAGGAAATAAGGGGAAGAGTAAGGAAGGTTATACATAAGTCATAAATGGGAAAAGTTTTAATGGTTTTGGTGGTAATTTCAACAGAAGACAGGGTGGATATCAAGGGACCAGAATTGGAATTGTAAAGACTATGTTTGTGCCTAAAGTTCCAGCTGAATCAGTGGTAAAGGATTGTGTAACTAATGATAAGCAACCAGGGGCTGTGAATCAGGTTTCTTCTCCTAGAGTGGCTAAATTGTGGAAGGTAGGGAAGGATACTATGGAAGAATTAAAGAGAAGTGCTAACAAATATGCTGTTTTAGCTGAGGTAAATGAAGAGAATAATAGAAAGAATAATGATGAGATTATGATTGATAAAAGATTGATTGTGGATGAATTTTTGAAAAAGAAACAACAACCTTCTGTGTCTGAAACTAAGGATTGGTCTTATGACATGATTAAGTACTTCAAATATGCTTGGGAAGCAAGGGAGAAAGGAGAACATGATGATAGTGATGAGGAAGATGTTGAGGTGGTTTATGATGAATCAGTACAATCTGTCATTGCTAATGAGGTGGAAAGTGAGGGGGGAGATATGGAAAATATTCATTAATGGATTTCAAAATGTCTGTTTGGAATATCAGGGGAATGAGTATTGAATTAAAACAAAAAGAATTGAGAAAGTATATAGTTGAGGAGAAGTTGCAGATGCTAGCTATCCTTGAAACTCATTTGAAAACTAAGAATATTGCTAAAATTGTTAATAGTGTGTTTGGAAGTTGGAATTGGTTGTCAAATGTTGATCAAAGTCCTACTAGTTGTAGGATTATTGTTGGTTGGAACAATTAGGTTGTCAAGGTGATGGTTTTACATGTATCCACTATTCCTGACAAAATCAAGTTTTATGCTAGTATAGTTTATGCAAGTAATAATGGGAATGAAAGAAGAGAGTTGTGGACTAGTTTGTAGATGAATATGAACATTGTTGGTCCTCACTCCACCCTGTTATAATGGTGGATGACTTTAAGTCACTTTTAAAACCTGAGGAACATCTAAATGGAGGGTCAGCAAGCAATATGGATATGCATGAATTCAGTGATTTAGTGAATGCAGTAGAAGTTGAGGATCTTTGCAGCTCAGGTTTCTACTTCACATGGACTAAATCCTTAAAGAATCCTAATAACTCTACTTTGAAGAAGCTTGATAGAAAATCCATGGAATGACAGTTTAATTACCAGTATAGCAGAAGCTTCATGTGTTTTGTTCACCACCTCGCCTTACTTGATATCAGATCATAGTCCTGGTGTTCTGATTTTCCCTGAAGGTCTTCCCAAAAAAGTCAAATCCTTTAGATTTACAAACTATATAGCTGATAAACAAGAGTTTTTGGATGTAGTGGCCAAGGGTTGGGAAACTTCATATTTCATGGTATGTCTTATGCTTCAAGTGGTGGAAGAAACTCAAAAAACATTGAAAAAAAACCTTTGAATCAATTGAATTGGAAGCATGGTAATTTGTTTGATAAAGCCAAAATTTTGAAGGATAGCCTGCAAGTGGCCCAAGAAGAAATTGATAAAGACCCTTTTAATGAGGATAAGAAGAAAAAGGCTATAACTATTTTGGAAGAATATACAGAGGTCTCTAAAGATGAATTAAAGTTGCTTCATCAAAAGGCTAAAATCAACTGGCTAAGAGAAGGAGATAAAAATACTGCATATTTCCACAATATTCTGAAAGCTAGAAAGCATAAGAATATAGTGGAATCTATACAAGTGCATTAGCAAGATCCTTACAAATAGTAAAGTAGTCAGTGTCAATCAAAGTGCTTTTATTCCAGGGAGGCATATCCAAGATAACATCCTCCTTACTCAGGAATTATTAAGGGGATATAATAAAAAACAAGGGGCCAAGAGGTGTGCTATGAAAATTGACATCAATTGGATCATGATTTGTATCTCTACAGCTTCTTTTTCTATCTGCATTAATGGTGAGGTATGTGAATACTTTAAAGGTGGTAGAGGTTTGAGGTTAGGTGACCCTATGTCCCCATACCTCTTCACTTTGGTAATGGAGGTTCTTAATATGATAATGATCAAAAATATTAAAGATGACAGCAGATTCAAATACCACTATGGATGTAAGGAGCTCAAATTAACTCATCTTTGCTTTGCTGATGACCTCTTAATGCTGTGCAATGGAGATGTTGACTCTTTGAAAGTTATGAAAAAGTCTTTGGAGGAATTCAGTAAAGTCTCTGGTCTATTCCCTAATCATAGCAAGAGTACTATTTTCTTTGGTAGTATGTTGGAGAACAAAAAGCAAGAGCTCCTTGAGATAATGCCTTTCAAATATGGGAAGCTTCCTATGAAATATTTAGGAGTTCCTCTTTTATCTAAGAGGTTATGGGTGAATGACTGCAAATGCCTTATTGAGTTTGTTGAAAGGAGAATCAAGTGCTGGAGGAATAGAGTCCTTTCCTATGCTGGTAGAATCCAACTCATTGCTTCAGTTTTAGCTTCTATGCAGAATTATTAGGCATCTATGTACCTATTGCCAAACATTGTGGTAATGAAATTAGATAAACTTCTTAGAAGGTTCTTATGGAATTCAGGTGACTCAGCCAAAGTGGCCTGGAGTATTGTCTGCAAGCCTAAAGACCAAGGTGGTTTAAGGATAAAGTCACTTCATAAATGGAATGAGGTTCTTTTGGTATCTCAGTTATGGAAGCTTATTGAAAGAAAAGAGTCCTTATGGGTTAAATGGGTCAATACTATAAAACTTAAGAATTTAAGCATTTGGGAGGTGGATCACTCTATTAATGATAGTTGGGGGTGGAAGAATATGCTGATGTTAAGAGATAAAGTGAAGCCACATGTGTTTTATAAAATTGGTAATGGTAAAAATATATCAGCTTGGCATGATAAATGGTGCCAAATGGGTCCCTTGGACAAGATTGTATCTAACATGGATCTATATGATGCTAGACTAGCATTGGATGCTAAAGTTGCTGACATGATCATTAACAATAAGTGGAAATGGCCTGAAGGATGGGTTAAAGATTTTCCTGAATTGAACCAGATCCCTAATCCTGTCATTAATGTTAATGCCACTGATAAGGTGTGTTGGGTTAATAGTGATTATAAGGAAGTTGATTTCTCAACAAAGGTTGCTTAGTTAAGTCTTAAAGATAATGATGCTAAAGTCTAGTGGAGTCATGTTGTGTGGTTCTCACAGTACAATCCAAGACATGCCTTTATTCTGTGGTTAGCAATTCAGAGAAAGCAAATGACACAAGACAGGATTATGAGATGGCAACAAGGGGCAATTCTTAAGTGTCATCTATGCAATGTTTGTGAAGATAGTCATGAGCATTTGTTCTTCAACTGTAGCTACTCAGCTAAGATTTGGGATTGGATTAAGGTAAAAGGGAGGATGGAGAATGCT
>BQNB010121302.1:5035-18494 GCA_026074375.1 Tanacetum coccineum
GACCCCTCATGGTTTATTGTTCATTTGCACCATTGGTCCTTGTTGTTATATAACTTTTGGGGACTTGGCAAAACAAGTCCCCAAGAGTTATTGAACTCTTTGCAAAACTCGTCCTTGGGTAATACAAGTGTGGGGAGTTGGCAGTTTTGCCCCCCCACTTGTTATTTTGCCAAAATGGCAGTTTGGCCCCTCTCTTCTCTTTTCCTCTTTTCTTCTTTAAAAATAAGTTTAGGGATTTACAATTTCAATCCCTAAACTTATATTTTCTTGACTTTGGCCTCGGAGTTGACTTGGGTTGACTTTGTCTTTGACCAGTTGACTTTTCTGTTGACTTTTTGACTTGATTGACTTTCCGGCTTCGATTTGGCTTTGTCTTTCACCGTCTTTTCCATTCCGAGTCCGGTTTTGTCGTTTTGGCTTTGTTTTTCGTCCTTTTCTTGGTTATCCGTTCCTGCACAATACAATTAGCAAAACAAGCATATATTTGGCATTTTAAGTCCGTTTTTGGTTATTTTAGCTCGTTTTTAAAGGTAAGAGGTATGTGTAATTAAGCACATACCAGCAACCTAAACAACATCTTCTACAAAAATCCTTGGTCTATGATGGTATAGTATGTACTCCTGAGTGGGTTCTTTATCTTTTCCTGATGAACCTGCAATAGAATATTCTTGTGTACCTGGATCCACATTAACCTGATTTTCTACACTAACGGGGATATAGTTCATTGTATTGGTTAGAAAATCAAGATCAAACATCCAATCAGGACCAATTCCTGCTACATTAGGTTGATCTTCAAGGAAGTCAATGTGCATGTTCTCTTCTACTCTTTTGGTTCTTTTGTTGTAAACTCTAAAAGCCTTACTAGTAGTAGAGTATCCAAGCAAATATCCTTCATCTGATTTCCCATCAAATTTGCCCAAGTGATCTAAGGTGTTCAGAATGGTCAAGGGGCACCCAAAAGGTCTCATAAAACTAATACTAGGTGGCTTACCTATTAATAGTTCATAAGGTGTCTTATTTTGAGGTTTGATCACTGATACCCTATTTAGTACATAGCAAGCAGTATTTACTGCCTCTGCCCAAAATGGGATAGGTAAAAGTGAGTCTGCTAGCATAGTTCTAGCAGCCTTAATTAGGGTCCTATTTTTTCTTTCTGCAACACCATTTTGCTGTGGAGTTCTAGCCACACTAAACTCCCTTTTTATTCCTTTCTTAGCACAGAATTCATTCATAGCATGGTTCTTAAACTCTGTCCCATGATCACATCTAATGATTTTCACTTTATGGTTCAATTGGTTTTCTAAGCCTATGATAAAGTTAAAAAGGATCTCATTTGTTTCATCCTTAGTAGTTAAGAAAAATACCTAACTAAATCTGCTGAAATCATCAGTCACAACCAAACAGTACTTTTTCTTATTAATACTTTCTACTGAGACAGGTCCAAACAAATCCATATGAAGTAATTCTAAAGGCTTTCTGATGGTTCTTTCTAACTTGGCCTTACAGGATGCCTTATGTTGTTTACCCTTCTTGCAGGCAACACAAGTATGGTCATTCACAAAAACTTTAGAAGGTAGGCCTCTAACTAGGTATCCCTTAACAAGTTTGTTTATATTTTTGAAATTCACATGACATAATCTCCTGTGCCACAATTTAGACTCATCTGATGTTGCATTTGCATATAAACAAGTTATACCTCCAGAAGGAACAATGTTCTTTAAATCCAAGCTGTACACATCATTCTGTCTAGCAGCTCTAAGTACAACTTGACTTTCATCAAGAAGCTTAAAGCTAGGAGACAATATAAGGCATTCAGTGTCAGTAAAAAGGACACTATTTTTCTTGTCACACATTTGTGAGACAGAGAAAAGGTTAAACTTAAGTTCATCTACAAAATAGACATCATCAAAATCTAAATTAGCAGTTCTAATTTTACCTTTACCCATTATTTTACCTCCTTTAGGATCACTTCCAAAAGCCACAAAGCCTCCATTGTAGTCTTCATAGTTTGAAAGATAAGCTTTGTTGCCAGTCATATGGCTAGAGCAACCACTATCCACTACTGCATGATCTTGTAAAAAGATCTCTGGATTGCCCTGCACAAAAAGTAAGAGAAATTAGTGTCTCTTAGGGACCCAAGCCACCACTGACTTGGTAATCCCTTTTGGGTCAGCATACTCAAACTTCTTGAGTATGAAAGATCCACTTTCTTTTGACTCATGATCCATGTAATTTCCCTTAGGCTTCCAAACCCACCTTGACTTCTTAAGAGCATTATCCATCTTACCCTTGCTAGTACTAACTACTGCTCTTATCCCAGCAGTAGTCATATTTTTAACCCCAGAAGTTTTAACATTTTGTTTTAATTCTTTGGGTCTATAAGCTGATTTTGTGTAGTAAGACCTCTTGATTGGTGAGTATGAGGCTCTTGGTCTTACATTGTTCATTCTTGGGTAAATTGGTTTAATAGCACTATTAGTTTGTGCTATTTTGGGGGCAAATGGTCTAGCAGTACTAAAAGGCCTAGCAGTACTAACTGTGTGTACTGCTCTTTTCTCATTTGGTCTGACAGGATTAACCAAACATGTTCTGGTTAATACTCCTAATGGGATAGAAGTCCTTCTTGTTTGAGGGTATTTCAATTTATTTGAAATTTTTTGATGATTAACCCTTTTAGCATTATCCCATACTGGTTTGACCACCCTTTGACCAGTATTGGCCACATTTTTCAGCTTAGTTTCTGGACTCTTTTTGTCATAAAAATCACAATCTTTGATTAAATGGTCAGTGCTCTTACAAACAAAGCAAGCTTTTATTTTCTTAAATCCAATTCCTTTTTTCTTAGAAATTTGACCAATTTTATCAACTTGAGTTTTAATTGTTTGAGTTTCAGGACTAACTTCAGACACATCATCCTCATCATCTGAGTTCCAATCCTTAATGATGACTTTTTCTCTATTAATGTTTGGTGTAGACACAACTGATTCATAGACTGACTTAGGTTTTTCAACATTTACTTCATTTGTATTACCTACAGTCTTACTAGTTTTAGATTTACTAGTGTCAGTTTTTAAGTCAGTGTTATTGACTCAATGATTTTCTTACTAATGGCATATTCATCTAAAACCTGCAAAATGATATGTAAGCTTTTGGGGTTAGGAAGTCCATGTTATTGGAGGGGGAAACAACATGATACCATTGTTTGGAGTACCTATCATGATGGTTGATCTCTTCATCACTTGATTCTGACCTCAAAACCACTCATAAATTATCTTACATATCAGTTTCAGACTGTTACTCATTTCATCCAATTGTGTGCATATCGCTAACCAATTTTATCCTTTGCACTTATTTGAGTTGAGTAATTTACAAGACTCTTGGATATTACTTCCTATTTCTTCTATCATTTTTTCAACATTCTTTCTTTAACAACTTTTTCTAATTCCATTTTAAGGTTGTTTATTTTTACTTCTCTGCACTTAAGCTCATAGTTTTGAAACTCATATTTTTCACCCCAGGCCAGTTCATTGTTTTCATGTCCAAGTATCCTAGATTCTAGAGACTCTAAGGCTAACTCATAACCCTGAATTTCTAGTCTGGCTCTGTTATGTTTTTCTCTTTCACTATCAAAGTTCTTTTGAAGAGTTTTAAAAGATTCAATACATTGTTTAGAACAGTTTTGTACCTCATTTTCAGAAGAACTTGATGAGCTTGAAGAGGAGATGGCCATTAAAGCATAATTGACTGGTTCATCAAAATTATTGCTCCAGTCATAGCCTCCTAGACCATCTTGAGCTACCAGTGCTTGTGATGAAGGTTCATTTGTTGATGCATTCCTCCTGCCATTATCACCATAAGACCTTTTCCCTTGGTTCCTTCCTGATTTGCATTCCCTAGCAAAGTGCCCTGTCTTGTGACAGTTGTAGCACTCAACTTTTGACTTATCAAAGCTAACAGGTTGTTTTTCTTTGAAATCCAAGTTCCTTCTTGTCTTCTGAATGAATCTTTTCACCCTGATAGTCAACATGGCCACCTGCCATCTAAGATCCAATTCTTCCAAGTCATCTTGATCAATCTGCTGCAAATCCTCATTTTCAAGTTGAGGACTGGTTGTTTGTTGTGCAAAGAAAGAGCACATTACTTCATCAGCACATGGAGTAGATGAAACCTGACTTGATGAATTAGTTCCTCCAGCAGCACTAACTCCAAAATCTCCACTAGCAGTACTAACTTCATTAGTGCTGCTAGTGTTCTCAGAGGAAAGAAAAGCCAAGTTCTGAGAATTAGATGTGGAACTTGAAGACCTTTTCATCTCATCTTCATAGGCCCTAAGGTTGTTGTAGAGATCATCAATATCAGTCTGGTCTATGTCTGGCTTATTTCTCATGATTAAGGCAATTTGACTCCATGAAGGAGGAAGACTTCTTAGGAACTTTTGGTTGATATCTTCCTTTGATACTGAAGCACCATGAATCTCCAATTGACTTATGAGCTTTTGGAATCTATCATAAGCCTTATCCAAACTTTCATTTGGTGCAGTGATAAAGTTTTCAAACTAATGTTTTAGAACATTCCTCTGCATCTTTTTGGATTCATCATTTCCTCCAAACCTTGATTTGATTGCCTCCCAGAGAGATTTAGCATCTGGAACATTATGAAACTTAAGGAGATACTCATCAGGTATTGCTAAAAGCAAGATGCTCTTAACTCTTTCCTGATTCCTTTTGGCAGTCAGTTGTTTGGCAGTCTTAGGAGCAGGAGGACCAGATTGTTCTCCTGCTAGTGTAGGCTCTTCTTGGAGATCTCCATTGACAATTATGTCTCATAGGTTATGATCTGTGTGACAGATATACTGTCACATTCTCATGCTCCAAATATCATATTCTCCCTTTTTGATGATAGGGAGTTTCATTGCTGTGATAGTTGGTGGAGGAGTGTCTTGATCTGCCATCTTAATTGTTTGATTGTAAATCTGCTTCAAACAATGGAGTTCTTCTTATTCAGAGTTTCCACACAAGCTTTGATACCACTTGTTGGATCCCTTACTGAATGGATCTTGAACCTTTGTCTTGCAAAGGGTTTGTTACTTTAGATAAATCCAAAGCAACAATAATGAAATACTGATTGAACACTATTGATTATGCGGAAATTAATCAACAATGCTAAGAAGAACAGTATTAAGTAAACACAAGAAATCTTTTGTCAAACTCACACTTTGTATTATAACTTTGAATCTGCCTAGGTTACAGATTACAGAACTATGATTGCTATTTGATCACTATTGATATATATTTTCTAACTATGCCTAGGGTTCCTTTTATACACCAATGAAACCCTAATGGGCTTTACAAAACGCGTATTGAGATCATGCATATCCTTTCCTAAGATGTCTCATGCATATCTCATAAGCAGTACTAACATATACTAACAGTACTAATATTTAACTAACAGTACTAACTAACTAACTTTTAGTACTGGCAGTACTAACTATAACTAGCAGTACTAATATTACAAGTAGCGGTACTAATGACTTAGTCTATATTCTTCAATCTTTAGCAGCAGCACTAAGTCTTCACTAGCAGTACCAATATTGAACCAGCAGCACTAAGTTGTAAAGTCTTCTAAAACCCAACAGTAAGTATTGGTATATATTGGTATATATTCTAGTGAGGGAAACTAGAGAAAGAAAGAGAGTAAATATGGTTCGGAATGTGTGTAATGTGCTTGATCCTTTGGGGCATACCACTTCCATTTATACTACTTGGGCTTCACCTGGAGACAAGAGAATTATGGTTGTCGCCTTGTAGCAGCGAGGCTGAACATGTACTTCCTTTATATTCGCTAGTCTTGTCCTCCTGATACCACGTGTTGTTGTGGTCCTGGTCTGGTCCTTTTGACACCACGTGACTGTTGTGGTCCTGGTCTAGTCCTTCTGACATTGTACTAGTCTGACTAACACTGATGCTATTGACTCCGGACCTGAACCATCCTTCGATCGTCCAGCTATCTCTGGAGTACCGTTCCGGCATCGAGTCCTTGTATCACAAGTCTCCTCAAAGAATTAAGTTAATTGTGACTGCCTCCTTCGGATGGTCTGCTCCAGAGGTTTGCTCCGGAGGTCAGCTCTAAGGGTCTGCTCCGGAGGTCTGCTCCAACCTGGCGTGATCTGCTCGGTCTATCTTTGGGATTAAGAGTGGTTGATTGTCATTAGCTCCTCCCGATTAGCTGGAGGAGACTATACCTCATCAGATGGCCATTCTGAATTATGGACTTAATGCCCAAATATTACTTACAACCGACTTCTAGGTTGAGCTTCAAAAGGGTGTTTGGCAGAAGATGGGGTGCTTCGCATAAGATTTCATTGATGGAAGAATACATCAGAAGAGAATGACATCTAAACACATTTTCCCCACTTGATACTGATCTTGAGGACAAGATCATTTTAAAGGAGTGGATTTTTATGGTTCATAATAGAAAAGTCAACATGTAAAGTCGAACCGGGCAAGAACACACGAAACCAGTTGGGAAATTTCTTGTTTAGTTAGCTTTGATTTGTAAAACTCTTTCCTCTCTCTCATTCAATCATTCCATTGTTTGTAATCGTTCAATTACATTCAATATAAGAACTATCATTTCGATCTTGATTCTTTAATTCGATATATCCTAACTAGTTCTTGCATTCTTCGAGTAATCCTAGTTTGCACCTTATCATTTTCACATGTAAAGTATATTCATACAAAATCAACTGAGCTACGCATTTAAATGTCGATCTAAAAGTTGTTGCATTATCAGGTTTGAACTTTGCTCAATTATACCGGTTGAACTAATAAACCGATGACTAGGGTTCGATATCCGGTCAATTTTCAAAACATTCACAAGTTTGAACGAAATTAGCTTTGACACACCTTTAATTTTGACATTTCTAAATTTATAGATTTAGAATGCTCTTAATTTGTTAAATTTGTTTTTGTCGGCAACAAGCAATCCAAAGTAAGTCGACTTGAGACATTATACATAATGGTATTGGTATACTAGTTGCACAAAAAACAAATGCATGTATTAAAAATTAGCAATTGCTGTATCTTTCTTCTTGGGTTGGTTTGACTAGGAGATGAGCTGAAATTACGCCTTATCTGACTTATATTATAAACATTAAAAAAAGGAAAAAAAGAAAAACACTTTTGTGTTTATTATAACTAGGTCAATCATATATAAAAAATGCAAACCAAAAGTATTTGATTGCTGAAATCATAAACATTTTGTCGTTGAGCTTCTCACACAACATGAAATGTTATTAGGACATAAGCTTTTTGGTGTTAGTGTCCGCTTTTGAAAAATATATAAACTTACTGGAGAAATTTTATGGATAAAAATTCACTGTCGACTCGTGCTCATTTCAGTTGATGCTCCGCTAAGTCAAAATAGTTGTCTGAGCTATTCTTTATAGGTTGTACAATGATCAGTGTCAAAAGACACTTCGAGTTAAGTGTTCCCGGATATTTTTGGGATACCAAAAATGCGAACCAAATGTACTTGCTAATATAAAATAAAAAGTAAATTACATTTTTGTCCATGCAGATTGGTTACATTGCAAGTTTGGTCTCAATTCTTTCGAAAGTGCAGCGGTAGTTCTCATTTTGAACTTTGGATTGCATATTTAGTCTTTGACCGATCTAAAATGACTAAATTACCCTTGTCTTTTTCTTTTTCAAAGGCAAGAAGACAAAGGGTATTTTAGTCATTTAACTTTGACCAAAGACTGAATATACTATTCAAAATTCAAAATAAGGACTACCACTATACTTTCGAAAAGATTAAAACCAAACCTACAATTTGATCAAACCACAAAGATCAAAAATGCTATTTACTCTAAAATAAAGTAAGATTGGCATATTGCATGTTTATTTTTTTATTTTGTTTTTATAATTTTGTTTATGCTATAATACTGTGACACGGAAATTACGGAACGAAAAATATAAAGTTTAACAAGTCAAAGGTATTAAACTGTCAAAAATTACGGAACAGAAACTGATAAAAAAAACTGCGTTGCATAGTAAACAGGAAGACAAACTAGTACTTTTTGGTAATTACGTAGAATTAACGGTCAACTACTTAGCATGCTTTTTTTCCGGCTCATTATAGCACTATGCCTCGTTGCCTATGTTATCATATTAGTAAATCATTATGTCAATACATTTATGGAGTACGTGGTTTTTTAGACCTTCGGTTATCGGATTGTTCGGTTAAAAATTTTGTTTGGGTCAACTCGAAAACTGAATCGAACCGAATCGAAAACCTAATTTGAATTCGGTTTAGTTCTCGGGTTGACCCGAATAACCCGAATTTCACTATTTATTTAAAAAAAAATTAATAATTACATAAATATTTAGCAAAAAAAATTATTTCAAGCATAAAAAGTGTTTTTTTATATTATAATCAAATTTTAATGGTATTTATATATATATATATATATATATATATATATTTATTTATTTATTTATATGAATTCGGTTTTCGGTTCGGTTTTCGGTTCAGATTGTCAAACCCATATCCAACCCGAGAACCGAATTAGTTGTTCGGTTTGGTTCGGTTTTGGTAAATTCGGTTCGGTTATTAGTTCGGTTCAGTTTCGGTTTTCAGGTTTTTCGATTTTTCTGCTCACCCCTATTTAGACCAACTAGGTTTGCACAAGTTGACAAGGACATCAAATTTTATGCACTTCTATTATATATAGTACTAGCTTCATAACCCGCCCGATGGGCGGGTTAGTTTCATTTTACTACATATTAAATCTTACGTGTATGTTTTGTTTATGTATATGCAAAGTATAAAACAAATTATAATTTGTACATATAATATAAAAATGAAATGTTATACTTCAGATTCCAAAATATATGATTCCATATACAAAAATGCATGAAAACGTGCCTATGCTTGACATAGGAAATAGTTTAAACTATTCAAATACGAACTAATACTTCCTTGTAAACGACATTTGATGTTGAATTTGAATAATTCCCATCTTTGTCAGAACAAAGAACCTTTAATCCTTTCTTGCTTTTTACTCGTGAGACGACAACATATAGTTGTCCATGTGAAAATACGGGCCTCCTTAAAAACAAACCAACCTGTGACAAAGGTTTACATGTTTAATTAGAATGAAATACAGGGTATATTTAATCAAAGTATATGTATAGCAAATCAACCTGTAACAAAGTCTGTCCTTGGCTTTTATTAATAGTCATAGCAAAACAAACTTGAATAGAAAATTGACGTCTATTCAACTTGAACGACATCTTTGTGTCGGTCGGACTAATAACCATGCGGGGAATAGCACAAATCGTACCAACACTTCCACCGGATATGATTTGAGCTTCAATTATGTTGATTCCCAATCTTAGTACTTGAAGCCTTGTTCCATTGCATAGGCCTGCTCTTTGGTTAATGTTACGCATCAACATAATAGGGGTACCTATCTTTAACTTAATGTTATGGTTGGGAATACCAGACATCCTTAAGCCGTTGAGGAACTCTGTAGTATATATTGAGTCATCAAAATTTGAATCCTCATCAGCCAAGACTCATACTCATTCTCGTCACCTAAAAGCAAACTCAGCATTTGTTAAATGGGATATATCCTAGCAGAATGTGTTATCTGTGTTTGGAAGGAGTGTCAAATTTTTTCTTTTAGTTGATCCATATATAAGTGCCACTTTCGGAAAGATTTTCTCCCATATTTTTAATAGTACCTAAAATTTCCAAAAAATATGTGTGTATATATGTCCACCATGTGAAACCTTCAGTGGTCAACGGGTCAAAACTGGCATGGTTGGTAGTTAATGGGTCACAGATTGTTATCAGTGAAGTTGTTAACTTTGATCTTATTTGCAGGGGTGGTAAAGTCATCCTCAGAATCCTACAAATAATATATAAACATAGTTAGTTTTTAACTCATAACAATATTTAGTATACTTATTCAAAAAGGTGAAATGACATTATACCTCATCCTGCATAAACCCATCCTTGAAATGCTTGATAAATTCAGGATCATCATTAACTGCATCACACCTGTAGGTGTGGTTGTTGTTGATGACGTTATAGTCCGAGTAGTAAATCTTAAAAAGGAACCTTTTACCAACCAAGTCTAACAACTCTCCGAGCCAGTACTCGTCAACATCCATCCCATGTCTTTCCATAAGCTCCCACGCAGTGTAGCCTGAGAGCTTGTTGATCATCGTATTGAAAAAAACAATGGGTGCAGAACCCGATTGGTCAATAATACGCATAATCACCTTGTACTTGATTTAAAGCATGTATATGTATCATTTATCATGTGACATTAAAATGAAAGCTGAAAAACAAAAAATTAAAAATGGATTCATAAATGGTACCAGGATGCAACTTGCACTGAACCATGGTCTTCACGGTAAAAGACAACTTTGTTTTTGCCCGAAGAGGAAGAAGATTTACTTTCAACAACATTAACCTTTTTGTTACACTCTTTACATGCAGTATAGGCCCAGCCGTTTTCTTTGTGTATCCGGTGAATCCTTGCGTAGACGATGCAGTGGGATTTCTGATATATTATGAATGTAATTGTGTTCAATACAAATAATGATATTATATAATGTTAAATGTATGACATAAGATGCTAAATTAACCTGTTCACATTCATGAATGGATGAGACCATCTTCTTGACCGCCCCATGGAAAAATTCCGCGACTGTGACAACCGGCTTTTGAGGGGTGAACACAGATATCTTGAATTGATTCTCGTCGTATTCAGGCAGTTCTTTGAAACTGAAACAGAAATTAAAAACATAACCAATCTAAATAAATAAAGTAGAACGCAACAATATAAAGATTAAATTTCAAAATGCAAACCGTTGCCGAAACGCTTGGATCTCTGGCAAATCGCGATTAATAAACATTTTGGTCCCAAACAGAGCATTATGGATCGACGGTGTCCCTGCATAGTATCCAGTCAATAGACATGTTTTATATATGGTTAATGATAAATTATAAGATATTTTGATATGTATTTACATACCATCCCAATACTTCACTTTCCCAAGTTGAAGAATAAAGACAACATGGCCAAGCTCATTCCTTTTCTGGGCGTATTCATCCCACATGTTTGCCCAGTGATCCCAGAACGTACAGTCAAGCTGGTTTGATCTGAAATGATTGAAATATTGATATGAAAATTTAAAAATATTGTTTAAGAAGATATTGTGAAAATAAAATAGTAAAAAGTCATGTACGTATACTTACTCCGAATCCTCGATAACAACAGTCCTTCGTATCTTTCGGCCAGCAGCAGATTGTACAGGGACAACATCTCCGATTGCCACAACGGAACCAATGACATCTATTTTATTGTTAAAAAAACTTTATATTAAGGAATCGGAATAATAAATAAAACATAAATTTTATTTCCATTATAAGTAAAGATCATGAAATAGAAAAACATACCAACGGCTTCATGTTCGTGATAGTGGCGAGTGCCATCCAAGAGACGATTGAACGGCTCAAACCGAAACATCCACTCCTTCTTGACAAAAATTTGGATCCTGCTATTCTGTAAAGCAAATGAAATACAACATATAACGATAGTGTATGAAATATGTAAACCTATAAGAAGATAACACAAATACCATCATACCTGAGAATCCTGCAACACCATATCTAGGCTATACGGGTTATGAGCCTCATTAAGCCTATGTGAATGCCAAAGAGAGATGCATCGGCCCTGAACTGTGATGTTGTCAAGCATTGGATCAACATCTTTGATCATAGTGATGTTGCTTGCATTCTCAACTCCTAAAATTTAACATACAGAATCACCATTATAATTAACAGAAAAATAAAAAACGTATCACCATGTTTAGATCCACCCTAATAATATAAGATAATCAACATCATGGTTTATGTTTTCGAAAAACAGACACATTATTCACCATTTTTGTTAATCACCATTATATATCACACATATTATTTGATTCAAAAAATAACAAAATTGAACACCATTATATAACCACTACAATCATAGACAACAGTATAGGCCATTATATAAAAAAAAAGTTATAAGCGGATATCAAAAATGTAATAAGCATATATCAAAGAAATATAAGCATATATCAAAAAAGTATAAGCAAGTAACAGCCAAAATTATAAGTTTTGAACAACAGTACATACCATTAAATCAAAAAAGTATAAGCAGATATCAACAAAAAATGATTATCTATATTGAACAACAGTATAGTACATTATATAAAAAAAAAGTATAAACATATATCACTTAAAACAAAAAAACGTATAATTGGTGAAAAAAAGCTGATAAAATAAAAAAAGTATAAGGAGATATCAACAAAAAACTTTTGATATGAATTGAATTTGGGAGAAAATTTAGGGATGCTTGAAGTGAATTGATATGAAATCATGAAACGGTGATTGACTTCCTTATTTAGTTTGTTGAATAGAAATTATTTTTTTAAAGCATGACATTTTGTTTTTTCATTAACTATCACATCATTTGGCTTGGTCTAGTGGTTGAGAGTGTTGTCTATCAAACGCTCATCCCGGGTTTGAATCTATGATCAATTTTTTTATAAATTTCGTAAAAATCATTGAAAATTCATGGCTTGTATTTGTCCACCTCAGCGTTGAGGTGGAGTTTCATGGGGGTGACATGGCATTGTGAATTAGTGACGTGTCATAACTTGTACTATATATAAGTAAAGATTTGCTAATGACAACCCTAAGAATTGTAAGGGATAAACAGAATAAACAACGAACAACCGGATATTGTTTGAATCTCTGAAAGGCATGTGAACACTTTCAGATCGAATCAATTCGGCGGTTCTACCGAATTATTCAATCGGATACAATTCAGAGATTGTCTTTCATAGGTTGCATTGTACTTAAAGTTTATTTGGCTTAAACGACACCCTTAGGCACTGTTGTTATACATTTATATATATATATATATATATATATTTATATATATATATAGATACTATATATATTATATTATATATATATATATATGATAAACAAATATTCGTAAGAAAGATAAAAATAAATTTTTTTAAAAAACGTTCTTGAAAAATTCTGAAAATTTTCCACAAGATCGGGTATGTTCATGCATAAAAAAGTTGTGAAGAAAGTTTTTCTAATTTTGAGTTTATTACGTTTTTTAATGCAAAAAAAAACCGAAATTTTGATATACAAATTTTTTAACTTGTTTTAGTTTGACACGCAATAAAATTTTGATGCAAAAAGTCAAAAGTTTAGTATAAAAATGAATTATTAATGCAAAAAAAACGATTTAATGCAATTATGTGCATTAAAAATTCGTTTTTTGTGTATTAAAAAAACGAATAAAAACTCAAAATTAGAAAAACTTTCTTTACAAAAGTTTTATGCACCAACATACTTGATCTTGTAGAATTTTTTT